>CM042413.1:41994771-42009771 GCA_023634145.1 Thymallus thymallus | reverse complement strand
CTGGTCCCAGATCTGTTTTAGTCAGTCACAACTAGTCTGGTCCCAGATCTGTTTTAGTCAGTCACAACTAGTCTGGTCCCAGATCTGTTTTAGTCAGTCACAACTAGTCTGGTCCCAGATCTGTTTTAGTCAGTCACAACTAGTCTGGTCCCAGATCTGTTTTAGTCAGTCACAACTAGTCTGGTCCCAGATCTGTTTTAGTCAGTCACAACTAGTCTGGTCCCAGATCTGTTTTAGTCAGTCACAACTAGTCTGGTCCCAGATCTGTTTTAGTCAGTCACAACTAGTCTGGTCCCAGATCTGTTTTAGTCAGTCACAACTAGTCTGGTCCCAGATCTGTTTTAGTCAGTCACAACTAGCCAGGTCCCAGATCTGTTTTAGTCAGTCACAACTAGTCTGGTCCCAGATCTGTTTTAGTCAGTCACAACTAGTCTGGTCCCAGATCTGTTTTAGTCAGTCACAACTAGTCTGGTCCCAGATCTGTTTTAGTCAGTCACAACTAGTCTGGTCCCAGATCTGTTTTAGTCAGTCACAACTAGTCTGGTCCCAGATCTGTTTTAGTCAGTCACAACTAGTCTGGTCCCAGATCTGTTTTAGTCAGTCACAACTAGTCTGGTCCCAGATCTGTTTTAGTCAGTCACAACTAGTCTGGTCCCAGATCTGTTTTAGTCAGTCACAACTAGTCTGGTCCCAGATCTGTTTTAGTCAGTCACAACTAGTCTGGTCCCAGATCTGTTTTAGTCAGTCACAACTAGTCTGGTCCCAGATCTGTTTTAGTCAGTCACAACTAGTCTGGTCCCAGATCTGTTTTAGTCAGTCACAACTAGCCAGGTCCCAGATCTGTTTTAGTCAGTCACAACTAGTCTGGTCCCAGATCTGTTTTAGTCAGTCACAACTAGTCTGGTCCCAGATCTGTTTTAGTCAGTCACAACTAGTCTGGTCCCAGATCTGTTTTAGTCAGTCACAACTAGTCTGGTCCCAGATCTGTTTTAGTCATTCACAACTAGTCTGGTCCCAGATCTGTTTTAGTCAGTCACAACTAGTCTGGTCCCAGATCTGTTTTAGTCAGTCACAACTAGTCTGGTCCCAGATCTGTTTTAGTCAGTCACAACTAGCCAGGTCCCAGATCTGTTTTAGTCAGTCACAACTAGTCTGGTCCCAGATCTGTTTTAGTCAGTCACAACTAGTCTGGTCCCAGATCTGTTTTAGTCAGTCACAACTAGTCTGGTCCCAGATCTGTTTTAGTCAGTCACAACTAGTCTGGTCCCAGATCTGTTTTAGTCAGTCACAACTAGTCTGGTCCCAGATCTGTTTTAGTCAGTCACAACTAGCCAGGTCCCAGATCTGTTTTAGTCAGTCACAACTAGTCTGGTCCCAGATCTGTTTTAGTCAGTCACAACTAGTCTGGTCCCAGATCTGTTTTAGTCAGTCACAACTAGTCTGGTCCCAGATCTGTTTTAGTCAGTCACAACTAGTCTGGTCCCAGATCTGTTTTAGTCAGTCACAACTAGCCAGGTCCCAGATCTGTTTTAGTCAGTCACAACTAGTCTGGTCCCAGATCTGTTTTAGTCAGTCACAACTAGTCTGGTCCCAGATCTGTTTTAGTCAGTCACAACTAGTCTGGTCCCAGATCTGTTTTAGTCAGTCACAACTAGTCTGGTCCCAGATCTGTTTTAGTCAGTCACAACTAGTCTGGTCCCAGATCTGTTTTAGTCAGTCACAACTAGCCAGGTCCCAGATCTGTTTTAGTCAGTCACAACTAGTCTGGTCCCAGATCTGTTTTAGTCAGTCACAACTAGCCAGGTCCCAGATCTGTTTTAGTCAGTCACAACTAGCCTGGTCCCAGATCTGTTTTAGTCAGTCACAACTAGCCAGGTCCCAGATCTGTTTTAGTCAGTCACAACTAGTCTGGTCCCAGATCTGTTTTAGTCAGTCACAACTAGCCAGGTCCCAGATCTGTTTTAGTCAGTCACAACTAGTCTGGTCCCAGATCTGTTTTAGTCAGTCACAACTAGTCTGGTCCCAGATCTGTTTTAGTCAGTCACAACTAGTCTGGTCCCAGATCTGTTTTATTCAGTCACAACTAGCCAGGTCCCAGATCTGTTTTAGTCAGTCACAACTAGTCTGGTCCCAGATCTGTTTTAGTCAGTCACAACTAGTCTGGTCCCAGATCTGTTTTAGTCAGTCACAACTAGTCTGGTCCCAGATCTGTTTTAGTCAGTCACAACTAGTCTGGTCCCAGATCTGTTTTAGTCAGTCACAACTAGCCAGGTCCCAGATCTGTTTTAGTCAGTCACAACTAGTCTGGTCCCAGATCTGTTTTAGTCAGTCACAACTAGCCAGGTCCCAGATCTGTTTTAGTCAGTCACAACTAGCCTGGTCCCAGATCTGTTTTAGTCAGTCACAACTAGCCAGGTCCCAGATCTGTTTTATTCAGTCACAACTAGTCTGGTCCCAGATCTGTTTTAGTCAGTCACAACTAGCCAGGTCCCAGATCTGTTTTAGTCAGTCACAACTAGTCTGGTCCCAGATCTGTTTTAGTCAGTCACAACTAGTCTGGTCCCAGATCTGTTTTAGTCAGTCACAACTAGTCTGGTCCCAGATCTGTTTTAGTCAGTCACAACTAGCCAGGTCCCAGATCTGTTTTAGTCAGTCACAACTAGTCTGGTCCCAGATCTGTTTTAGTCAGTCACAACTAGTCTGGTCCCAGATCTGTTTTAGTCAGTCACAACTAGTCTGGTCCCAGATCTGTTTTAGTCATTCACAACTAGTCTGGTCCCAGATCTGTTTTAGTCAGTCACAACTAGTCTGGTCCCAGATCTGTTTTAGTCAGTCACAACTAGTCTGGTCCCAGATCTGTTTTAGTCAGTCACAACTAGCCAGGTCCCAGATCTGTTTTAGTCAGTCACAACTAGTCTGGTCCCAGATCTGTTTTAGTCAGTCACAACTAGTCTGGTCCCAGATCTGTTTTAGTCAGTCACAACTAGTCTGGTCCCAGATCTGTTTTAGTCAGTCACAACTAGTCTGGTCCCAGATCTGTTTTAGTCAGTCACAACTAGTCTGGTCCCAGATCTGTTTTAGTCAGTCACAACTAGCCAGGTCCCAGATCTGTTTTAGTCAGTCACAACTAGTCTGGTCCCAGATCTGTTTTAGTCAGTCACAACTAGTCTGGTCCCAGATCTGTTTTAGTCAGTCACAACTAGTCTGGTCCCAGATCTGTTTTAGTCAGTCACAACTAGTCTGGTCCCAGATCTGTTTTAGTCAGTCACAACTAGCCAGGTCCCAGATCTGTTTTAGTCAGTCACAACTAGTCTGGTCCCAGATCTGTTTTAGTCAGTCACAACTAGTCTGGTCCCAGATCTGTTTTAGTCAGTCACAACTAGTCTGGTCCCAGATCTGTTTTAGTCAGTCACAACTAGTCTGGTCCCAGATCTGTTTTAGTCAGTCACAACTAGTCTGGTCCCAGATCTGTTTTAGTCAGTCACAACTAGCCAGGTCCCAGATCTGTTTTAGTCAGTCACAACTAGTCTGGTCCCAGATCTGTTTTAGTCAGTCACAACTAGCCAGGTCCCAGATCTGTTTTAGTCAGTCACAACTAGCCTGGTCCCAGATCTGTTTTAGTCAGTCACAACTAGCCAGGTCCCAGATCTGTTTTAGTCAGTCACAACTAGTCTGGTCCCAGATCTGTTTTAGTCAGTCACAACTAGCCAGGTCCCAGATCTGTTTTAGTCAGTCACAACTAGTCTGGTCCCAGATCTGTTTTAGTCAGTCACAACTAGTCTGGTCCCAGATCTGTTTTAGTCAGTCACAACTAGTCTGGTCCCAGATCTGTTTTATTCAGTCACAACTAGCCAGGTCCCAGATCTGTTTTAGTCAGTCACAACTAGTCTGGTCCCAGATCTGTTTTAGTCAGTCACAACTAGTCTGGTCCCAGATCTGTTTTAGTCAGTCACAACTAGTCTGGTCCCAGATCTGTTTTAGTCAGTCACAACTAGTCTGGTCCCAGATCTGTTTTAGTCAGTCACAACTAGCCAGGTCCCAGATCTGTTTTAGTCAGTCACAACTAGTCTGGTCCCAGATCTGTTTTAGTCAGTCACAACTAGCCAGGTCCCAGATCTGTTTTAGTCAGTCACAACTAGCCTGGTCCCAGATCTGTTTTAGTCAGTCACAACTAGCCAGGTCCCAGATCTGTTTTATTCAGTCACAACTAGTCTGGTCCCAGATCTGTTTTAGTCAGTCACAACTAGCCAGGTCCCAGATCTGTTTTAGTCAGTCACAACTAGTCTGGTCCCAGATCTGTTTTAGTCAGTCACAACTAGTCTGGTCCCAGATCTGTTTTAGTCAGTCACAACTAGTCTGGTCCCAGATCTGTTTTAGTCAGTCACAACTAGCCAGGTCCCAGATCTGTTTTAGTCAGTCACAACTAGTCTGGTCCCAGATCTGTTTTAGTCAGTCACAACTAGTCTGGTCCCAGATCTGTTTTAGTCAGTCACAACTAGTCTGGTCCCAGATCTGTTTTAGTCAGTCACAACTAGTCTGGTCCCAGATCTGTTTTAGTCAGTCACAACTAGCCAGGTCCCAGATCTGTTTTAGTCAGTCACAACTAGTCTGGTCCCAGATCTGTTTTAGTCAGTCACAACTAGTCTGGTCCCAGATCTGTTTTAGTCAGTCACAACTAGTCTGGTCCCAGATCTGTTTTAGTCAGTCACAACTAGTCTGGTCCCAGATCTCTCTCTCTCTTTCTCTCTTTCTCTCTTTCTCTCTTTCTCTCTTTCTCTCTCTCTCTCTCTCTCTCTCTCTCTCTCTCTCTCTCTCTCAATGTCAAACAGCCAAAACAGGAAGCCAGACATGAGTGACACTACTTCCCAAAAGGCCGTCTAGCTTAGATTCTTAACTGTTTGTTTCCCATTTTCTGCTATTAGACACCGAAAGCCTCAGCCGGGGAATAACAGTCCTGTGTACTAGGATCAAATACATAAAACATGTTTGACTGGCCAAAGTTACATTATATTATAACGTGTTGTCACGTTACCATGTAGTTACAGTATATTATAACGTGTTGTCACGTTACCATGTAGTTACAGTATATTATAACGTGTTGTCTCGTTACCATGTAGTTACAGTATATTATAACGTGTTGTCTCGTTACCATGTAGTTACAGTATATTATAACGTGTTGTCTCGTTACCATGTAGTTACAGTATATTATAACGTGTTGTCACGTTACCATGTAGTTACAGTATATTATAACGTGTTGTCTCGTTACCATGTAGTTTACAGTATATTATAACGTGTTGTCTCGTTACCATGTAGTTACAGTATATTATAACGTGTTGTCACGTTACCATGTAGTTACAGTATATTATAACGTGTTGTCACGTTACCATGTAGTTACAGTATATTATAACGTGTTGTCACGTTACCATGTAGTTACAGTATATTATAACGTGTTGTCTCGTTACCATGTAGTTACAGTATATTATAACGTGTTGTCTCGTTACCATGTAGTTACAGTATATTATAACGTGTTGTCACGTTGCCATGTAGTTACAGTATATTATAACGTGTTGTCACGTTACCATGTAGTTACAGTATATTATAACGTGTTGTCACGTTACCATGTAGTTACAGTATATTATAACGTGTTGTCACGTTACCATGTAGTTACAGTATATTATAACGTGTTGTCTCGTTACCATGTAGTTACAGTATATTATAACGTGTTGTCACGTTACCATGTAGTTACAGTATATTATAACGTGTTGTCTCGTTACCATGTAGTTACAGTATATTATAACGTGTTGTCACGTTACCATGTAGTTACAGTATATTATAACGTGTTGTCACGTTACCATGTAGTTACAGTATATTATAACGTGTTGTCACGTTACCATGTAGTTACAGTATATTATAACGTGTTGTCACGTTACCATGTAGTTACAGTATATTATAACGTGTTGTCACGTTACCATGTAGTTACAGTATATTATAACGTGTTGTCACGTTACCATGTAGTTACAGTATATTATAACGTGTTGTCACGTTACCATGTAGTTACAGTATATTATAACGTGTTGTCACGTTACCATGTAGTTTACAGTATATTATAACGTGTTGTCTCGTTACCATGTAGTTACAGTATATTATAACGTGTTGTCACGTTACCATGTAGTTACAGTATATTATAACGTGTTGTCACGTTACCATGTAGTTACAGTATATTATAACGTGTTGTCTCGTTACCATGTAGTTACAGTATATTATAACGTGTTGTCACGTTACCATGTAGTTTACAGTATATTATAACGTGTTGTCTCGTTACCATGTAGTTACAGTATATTATAACGTGTTGTCACGTTACCATGTAGTTACAGTATATTATAACGTGTTGTCTCGTTACCATGTAGTTACAGTATATTATAACGTGTTGTCACGTTACCATGTAGTTACAGTATATTATAACGTGTTGTCACGTTACCATGTAGTTACAGTATATTATAACGTGTTGTCACGTTACCATGTAGTTACAGTATATTATAACGTGTTGTCACGTTACCATGTAGTTACAGTATATTATAACGTGTTGTCACGTTACCATGTAGTTACAGTATATTATAACGTGTTGTCACGTTACCATGTAGTTACAGTATATTATAACGTGTTGTCACGTTACCATGTAGTTACAGTATATTATAACGTGTTGTCACGTTACCATGTAGTTACAGTATATTATAACGTGTTGTCACGTTACCATGTAGTTACAGTATATTATAACGTGTTGTCACGTTACCATGTAGTTACAGTATATTATAACGTGTTGTCACGTTACCATGTAGTTACAGTATATTATAACGTGTTGTCACGTTACCATGTAGTTACAGTATATTATAACGTGTTGTCACGTTACCATGTAGTTACAGTATATTATAACGTGTTGTCTCGTTACCATGTAGTTACAGTATATTATAACGTGTTGTCACGTTACCATGTAGTTACAGTATATTATAACGTGTTGTCACGTTACCATGTAGTTACAGTATATTATAACGTGTTGTCTCGTTACCATGTAGTTACAGTATATTATAACGTGTTGTCACGTTACCATGTAGTTACAGTATATTATAACGTGTTGTCACGTTACCATGTAGTTACAGTATATTATAACGTGTTGTCACGTTACCATGTAGTTACAGTATATTATAACGTGTTGTCACGTTACCATGTAGTTACATTATATTATAACGTGTTGTCACGTTACCATGTAGTTACAGTATATTATAACGTGTTGTCACGTTACCATGTAGTTTACAGTATATTACAAGGTGTTGTCACGTTACCATGTAGTTACAGTATATTACAAGGTGTTGTCACGTGTTGTCATACACCATTTGTTTTAGAAGCGGTAAAGGAAACCCTAATGAACACAGAACAACAAACCAGGGTTGTGGTCATTAAAGGGGCAGTCTGCAGTTGCTACATCCATTTATGGACATACATTAATGATACAGTATGTACCCATTGATTCTTGAACAATTTAACTTTTTATTTTATTTATATTTTACCTTTATTTAACTAGGCAAGTCAGTTAAGAACACATTATTATTTACAATGACGGCCTTCCCAAAGGCAAAAGGCCTGTGTTTTATCCTATAAAAATATAGGATAAAACACACATCACTACATAGAGAGAGACCTAAAGACAACAACACAGCATGGTAGCAACATAACATGACAACAACATAGTAGCAACACAACATGACAACAACATGGTAGCAACACAACATGGCAGCAACACAACAGGGTAGCAGTACAAACATTATTGGACACAGACAACAGCACAAAGGGCAGGAAGATAGAGACAACAATACATCACACAAAGCAGCCACAGCTGTCAGTAAGAGTGTCCATGATTAAGTATTATAACTTCTAAATGCTTCAAAGTAAATGTAAACAAACACTGTATATATCCTCAAAACATTGTTAAAACTATGTTGATATCATAGATGGTCAGACCTTGCATCTTTAGCTCTGTCTATGAATTTGAGAGTGGTTACATTTCTCCAGCCCCATCCCTCAGCCTTTTACCGAAACAGTGACGGGGATTCACTGTGTTACTGTTTCAACTGCTGATTCCCACTTTAAGCGCTAAATGGACTGAAACAGTTAGGGACTACCCAGTATGAAAGGTTCACTTTCTGTTTCCAGTTGCCTGCCCTAATGTACAGACCTCAATGTTCTCATGTGCTCTATCAGCTTCGTCAGCTTCCTATCATGTTGAGCCATCTGCAGTCAGGCAGCGGAGTCAAGGGAGCGATGGGGAGTAGGCAGTATAAGTAGTAGACCTAACCCCTCCCAGGAAAGCCTCAGCTCTACTTCTGTGATGTAAAATTGCGCAACTAAGATCTCCTCTGCAAAAACGTCAAAATGAATGACAGATTTCTTTAATTTCTATTTTGAGGAAGTGTATACTGGCTACGACGTTTCAAAGTGGACAAACAGCACTATTGCCGTTTTTTCTAGTTTTCAAGCAGGTAGTATGTGAGCACACTCGTTCTGATCGCAGATCCTAGTTCGGCTAGGCACCAGCCGAACTGAAGCATGCTGACGCCTTTAGTTATTACACATCCTTGTAGACCTGACCTGTCAAATCCACAGGAAATGGTGAACGGTTTAAGTAGTAAATGCATCTTCACAGCAGCACCAACTGTTGGGGATATGCTGACTGCGTTGTCACAAAATCTTTCTTAATATAAACCTCGAACATTCTGCTATAGCACTTGGAAAACTAGACTACACTTTTATAAAAAGGTTTTCAAAAGGATTCTTTGCCTGTCCCCATAGGAGAACCCTTTTTGGTTGCAGGTCAACCCCATTTTGGTTCCAGGTAGAACCATTTGGGTATCCATCTAGAACCTTCTGTGAAAGGGTTCTACAGTCGTGGTCAAAGGTTTTGAGAATGACACAAGTATTGGTCTCCACAAAGTTTGCTGCCTCAGTGTTGATGATGACAATTTGCCAATAATCCAGAATGTCATGAAGAGTGATCAGATTAATTGCAAAGTCCCTCTTTGCCATGAAAATGAACTTAATCCCCAAAAAGCATTTCCACTGCATTTCAGCCCTGCCACAAAAGGTCCAGCTGCCATCATGTCAGTGATTGTCTCATTAACACAGGTGTGAGTTTTGACGAGGACAAGGCTGGAGATCACTCTGTCATGCTGATTGAGTCAGAATAACAGACTGGAAGCTTTAAAAGGAGGGTGGTGCTTGAAATCATTGTTCTTCCTCTGTCAACCATGGTTACCTCCAAGGAAACGTGCCATCATCATTGCTTTGCACAAAAAGGGCTTCACAGGCAAGGATATTGCTGCTAGTAAGATTGCACCTAATCAACCATTTATCGGATCATCAAGAACTTCAAGGAGAGAGGTTAAATTGTTGTGAAGAAGGCGTCAGGGCGCCCAAGAAAGTCCAGCAAGCGCCAGGACCATCTCCTATAGCTGATTCAGCTGCGGGATTGGGGCACCACCAGTGCAGAGCTTGCTCAGGAATGGCAGCAGGCAGGTGTGAGTGCATCTGCACTCACAGTGAAGCAAAGACTTTTGGAGGATGGCCTGGTGTCAAGAAGGGCAGCACTTCTCTCCAGGAAAAACATCAGGGACAGACTGATATTCTGCAACAGGTACAGGGATTGGACTGCTGAGGACTGGGGTCCTCATTTTCTCTGATGAATCCCCTTTCCGATTGTTTGGGCCATCAGTCCTGTGTCATGCCAACAGTAAAGCATCCTCAGACCATTCATGTGTGGGGTTGCTTCTCAGTCAAGGGAGTGGGCTCACTCACAATTTTGCCTAAGAACACAGCCATGAATAAAGAATGGTACCAACACATCCTCCGAGAGCAACTTCTCCCAACCATCCAAGAACAGTTTGGTGACGACCAATACCTTTTCCAGCATGATGGAGCACCTTGTCATAAGGCAAAAGTGATAACTAAGTGGCTCGGGGAACAAAATATCGACATTTTGTGTCCATGGCCAGGAAACTTCCCAGACCTTAATCCCATTGAGAACTTGTGGTCGATCCTCAAGAGGCGGTGGACAAACAAAAACCCACAACTTCTGACAAACTCCAAGCATTGATTATGCAAGAATGGCCTGCCATCAGTCAGGATGTGGCCCAGAAGATAATTGACAGCATGCCAGGGCGGATTGCAGAGGTCTTGAAAAAGAAGGGTCAAAACATATTGACTCTTTGCATAAACTGAATGTCATTGTCAATGAAAGCCTTTGACACTTATGGAATACTTGTAATTATACTTCAGTGTTACCATAGTAACTACTGACAAAGATCTAAGAACATTGAAGCAGCAAACTTTGTGGAGACCAATACTTGTCATTCTCAAAACTTTTGACCACGACTGTACATGGAACTCAAATGGTTCTACTTGGAACCAAAGGGGTTATACCTGGATCAACAAGGGTTCTCCTATGGGGACAGCCAATTAACCTTTTTAGGTTCTAGATAGCACCTTTTTTGTTGTGCCACTGTGTATGATGAACCTTGTGTTGTTGGTTTCTCTGGATAAGGGCATCATGATTTCGCATTTCCATGAAAAAGGACCCATGAGCACCAACATGTAAAGTTGATAAGAGTACATCAAATTGGCTGTCAAAGGAACCTTAATTCGGAGCAGATATTTAACTGTGTTTTGGAAAACATGGTTGCACTTTTTTGTTAAACATTTAACTCAATGGTTTTTGTTTGGCACACATTTGAAAGTGTTCTGCTTTTGATCCCTACTAGGCATATCTGTGGTCCGGGGCCTTCTCAGCTCTGCTTCAGTCTCTGTGTGGCCACTGGGCCTACACAACAAAACCCACAACACAACCTCACACCAGCACCTAGCCACTGGCTGTGTTCGACCTACATTCAACCAAGCATCTGCCTGGGGAGGAGTACCACTCAGCCTAGCCTGAGTGCCAGCTTGAATGGCATGACAATGAGTGACAATGAGTTGGCATGATAGCACAAACAGACTGGCACTCTCAAGCTGTATTCGGCCCACCCATCCTCAATGCCTGACAAGTGTGTATAAACGGGTGTTGCAGTAGACAAGGTGCTTTATCTCTCTCCTCAGTCCAACCGCTGTGTGTCTCTGTCCCTCCCTCCCTCCCTCCCTCCCTCCCTCCCTCCCTCCCTCCCTCCCTCCCTCCCTCCCTCCCTCCCTCCCTCTAACAGTCAGCCTTGCCTGGGACCCTGGCAGCAGATAAGAGGAAGGCTCCTTAAGGACGTTGGTTGAGGATGGGTGTAAGGACACAGATTATACAGAGAGAGATAGGGAGTCTCTCTGCTGGTTAAATAAAGCTATTGGGACATGAGAGTTTAAGATCCCGTTTCAGACTGAAATACTATATGCATGTTACCCAACTCAAATGCTCCTATAATGCAAATGTTTTGATATCATGAAACTGTTGTGGAAAGCACTGTCCATATAATATCTGTATCCATGGCACATTTCAACAAGCTTTTCAATAAAAGGCAATAGATGCACCATCAAGCCTCATGATAACCCAGCCTGAGGTTTCCCACCAGGAGCTGCTGTTCCAAGAGCCATGTATTGATGTTATGATTGTCCTTAAAATTCTATTGAATGTTGGGTAATTAACCTATTAGGAAAAAACAAACAATACATAAACAAACACTAACAAGACTACCTCACAGTGTGTGAGACTGTATCACACAAATAGCCAAAATGCTTTATTTATCTCACTTTTGCTGCCATCTAGATATATAGACACCACTTGAGCTCGATACAACACTCGTGACCCCATGTTCGGTCACGACTTACTTCTTCAATCACGCATGAATGACTTTAGCTCTCGAGCTCTGCTCTGACTGGCTATCTGTCGCTTTAAGAGCGATTTCCTCCCATTGTCAAGCAGTCGTGAGCAGGAAGGGTGAAACGAAACCAGAGACCGAGCTAGGGGGCCGAGCTGGTATTTAAAAACACAACGCAGCCGCTCAATAACGGAACATCGGTAACGTTCATTCTCAGGACAGAGCGCGTCAGGGGAAGAAGGGAATATAAATACGCATTGAAGAGTAGGAGGAGGGGGAGACTCAATCAAGCAACCTTTGATGATTTTTATTAATCTAGGGTTTGAAGACCTATACTATACAGTTGCAATGGAATAACGCACTTATGAAAGACGAAGGCTACACAGAATTTCACCGCGGTTTCTCAATTGCCTGAGTAAATGTACAGAATAGCCTCCATCATTGGAAATGCGTCACATTTCAGGTCTTCGTTGGACTTACACTGCTGATGGAAATTATGTCATATAAAATGAATGCAAATTCCGCGCGCAACTGACGTCTAGGGCTACATTATATTAGAGCAGGTGCAGTGTGTGTCCCTTCGACATTTACCGTTATACGCGTGTTCGCGTGTTCGGAATATTTAACTGTGAACGTAGCGTGGGCCTTAAAGCCTGCAGGTCGGATCACAGAAAAGAGAAGCGGGATCCATAATAACTTGATGTCAACCAGAGAAATAATACATACTGGGAAAATGTCATCTGCAATTGAAAGGAAGACGATGGAGGCTAACGAGTAAGTGACCTACTAGTAGGCTGTTTCCTTGAAATATAACAGAATAGGCTATAATAGAGTAGAATATAATAGAATGAAGGACGGGCAGTGCCATCAATGCTAACTTGATAGTGCTGTAGCATTTCGTATTATGCAATTATAATTACTGCTTGTAAATAGACAAACCCAATAGGCCAGTAGCAGTTTCCAAAGTTTCTTCAGAGTTCAATCCAATTCAATACAAAATCATGAAATAACAAATTGAAGAAGGAAGCAACAAGAAATTGGAAAAGGATAATTATAAAGACCTTAAGACAACAATTTAAAGGCTGCTGTATGCCATAACCTTTTGTCAGTACACATTTTGGTTGTATGAACATTGGTCATATGGATGATGTGCTGTGCTCGTGGTAAATAAGGCAATGGCTCCCTCCTGTGGGTTAAACTAGTAATGATAAGTGCTTATTACATGGTAGCGCGCGCGCGCACACACACACACACACACACACGCACACGCACACGCACACGCACACGCACACACACACGCACACACACACACACTTCTATTCTGGACTATTCTTACATGTCCTCATCTGTCTCTTGTCCTTGTTCTACCTAGGGAGCCAGTGGACGAGGTGTTACAGATGCCCCCATCCCTACTGAACTGTGGGGGGTGCCAGCAGAGCATCGGGGACAGGTTCTTCCTGAAGGCCATAGAGAAGTACTGGCACGAGGACTGTCTGAGCTGTGACCTGTGTGGCTGCAGGCTGGGAGAGGTGGGACGAAGACTCTACTACAAACTGGGACGCAAGCTCTGCCGCAGAGACTACCTGAGGTTAGACACTTTACAGATGACATTTACCATATGCTCTCACCCCAAAAACAGAGTCAGATATGTTGATGTTGGAATCTTGCCCATATGGCACATTTAAATGATTGTAAATGTTTACATTATGACAGAATACTCATTAGTCAATAGCATGTAAACTCTTTATAAATGGTTTATTAATGCTTATCCATGGAAGTTGATCCTTTATCTTGCCTCCTTCTCAGGCTGTTTGGACAGGACGGGCTGTGTGCTAGCTGTGAGAAGAGGATCAGAGCCTTTGAGATGACCATGCGTGTGAGGGACAAGGTCTACCACCTGGAGTGTTTTAAATGCGCGGCCTGCCAGAAACACTTCTGTGTCGGGGACCGCTATCTGCTCATCAACTCAGACATTGTATGTGAGCAGGACATCTTTGAGTGGACCAAACTCAACAACAACATGGTTTAGTAGATTCTAGAACACTCTAGAACATTCTACAACACTCTAGAACACCTAAAAAACATGGTGTAGAACACTCTTGAAAATTCTAGAACACCATATTGATGAGATGATTTTGATTGTGATCAGGATCTCTCCATTTGGGATCAACAGCATGATAATATATCTCAATATGTACAGCAAAATGGTCAAAGGACATTTTGTAGACGCATACAGGCTAGGCTCTCTTGTACTTGTCATATCTGTTAGATGTTTGAATAGAGTTGTTTCACCATTGGTCTGTACTGGAGACAAAATGAAGGCTTGATCCACCAGCAAAGGGAGAAATGTTACATTATCTTGGGTTCCACCCTTTCAATGCAAAAAAAAGAAAATGTATACATGCAATAATCCATGTGCTCATAGCAGAAATCTCAATATTTCTTGCATCATACAGTGTCATAGAGTTTTTCTAATTGAGATAAAGGATGTAACTGGAAATTGTTGTAGTCCAACACAGTTGTTTCACCTCTCTAGAGAAATATGTATTATGACATTTGTGATGAATATATATAAAGTATTATGTCTAAAAATGTCAGTCCCTTCTGAAGTAATACATTCATAAAGTAAAGGTCTGTTTGGGGAGACCGCACGTGCCCCCTAGTGGCCAAGGGGAAAGCTTGCAGTATTGTTTCAACAGGACTGAAAGAAGTTCAAACGTTTTCAATGTTTGTGTGTTTTGTTTTTGTAACTTTTGTGTTCTTTCAATATGCGCTCAAAAACTTTGGCATTAATTAAACCCTCATTAAAATATGTTACATTTATTAGGCCAGGTCGCAGTTGCAAATGAGAACTTGTTCTCAACTGACCTACCTGGTTAAATAAAGGTGAAATAAAAAAAAAATTAGACCCCTGATCCTGTCTTTTCAGAGGATACATTTTATATGCGTTGGATGGATCAAAGCTAAATAATAAAAATATAATATTTTACACTACATAATTTACACTACATGGCCAAAAGTATGTGGACACCTGCTGTTTGAACATCTCATTCCAAAATCATGGGCATTAATATGGAGTTGGTCCCCCTTTTGCTGCTATAACAACCTCCTCTCCTCTGGGAAGGCTTTCCACTAGATATTGGAACATTACTGCGGGGAC
>CM042413.1:41949771-41989771 GCA_023634145.1 Thymallus thymallus | reverse complement strand
AGGGATGTTCTCTTGATAAGGGTGTGAATTGGACCATTTTCTGTCTTGCTAAACATTCAAAATGTAATGAGTACTTTAGGGTGTCAGGTAGAATACATGGAGTTATAAAGTACATTATTTTCTTTAGGAATGTAGTGAAGTAAAAGTATAAGTTGTCAAAAATAAAAATTGTAAAGTAAAGAACAGATACCAAAAAAACCGACTTAATTAGTACTTTAAAGTATTTTTAATTAAGTAAAAACCACTGCAGTACGGGCGGTAACAGACACAAAGCTCCCCCCTCCTCCCCCCTCCTCCCCTCTCCTCCCCCCTCCTCCCCCCTCCTCCCCCCTCCTCCCCTCTCCTCTCCTCTCCTCTCCTCCTACCTCCCCCCTCCTCCCCCCTCCTCCCCTCTCCTCCCCTCTCCTCTCCTCCTACCTCCCCCCTCCTCCCCCCTCCTCCCCCCTCCTCCCCTCTCCTCCCCCCTCCTCCCCTCTCCTCTCCTCCTACCTCCCCCCTCCTCCCCCCTCCTCCCCCCTCCTCCCCTCTCCTCCCCCCTCCTCCCCCCTCCTCTCCTCCTACCTCCCCTCAGAGACTCCTGACATACCACAGTCTGCTCCATCAATATGTTCCCTATTAGCCCCATCTGATCAAATGTGAGTGAGAGTGAAATCTGAAAAAAGCCTTTCATCAATAGCAGTTGAATTATTCAATCTGATCAGTTCTTATCCTGACAGACCAGACCTTGCTGTGCTGTGATGGATCATTCTGCTATTGGTGAATGGTGAAAATCCTGACCACAACTTTCTCTGTAAGGTGTTGCTGAACTTTGCTGATTGTGTCTTTAGAACTTTGGTTCTGGCTGTTCAGTTGGGATTTTACTTATGCACAAATTAATCTGTTCCTTATAGTGTTTGATTGACACATCTCACACCCTATCAGAATCCTCCTTGAGTTAGTGAAATAGTAAAATACAATGGATTGGACAAAGTCTGTAAAGCAGGTATTGTAAATGTTCAGTCTTCACTGTTTCTGGGGCCTTAAGTGTTTCTCCCTCTGATATGATCACCAGTATGGGTGGATGGCTGAATATGTAAACTATACATTGGTGGATGTTGGATAGTTAACTATACTATACAGGTCGATGGCAGAGAAATACTTCAGTAGCTAAAAATGCATATGATATGAGCGAGGGTAATAATAGTTTACTTAATAGACAGACTGGTTAAATGAACAGGTAAGTGAAAATTTTGCATGGTTAAATTAGCTGTACAGGTAGATATACAGTTATATTTACAGATAAGTGAATACTTGCATGGTTACATAAACTGTACAGGTAAATGACAGGAAGAGATACTTAAATAGCTAAATGTGTGTATGATATAATTTGGGGTAATAATAGTAATTCCCTTAAAAAAATATTTTTAGTGCGCAGGGTTTAATTATACTAAAAGCAATGAGAAAAGGTGCAACTGACAGGATACTAATATGCATTCCTGAGTGAATGACTCTGTAAGTTAAGTCCAATAATTACTTGCAATATTGCACATGATATGATATAACAACTGTACATGAGTATGTATATACAGACCTGAATGAATAAATAAGTCCTGAGTGAATGAGTGATTACGGACCAGAGTTACTCACGGATGGATGCAAAATTGTTCAACTAGTTCCTAGCACCCCAACAGTTCCAGGTCTGTGTTGCCGACGGCACGGCACCCCGGTGAGCCATTATATAGTCTAATAGCTGCCGACAGGAAGGACCTCCTGTAGCGCTCTCTGGCACACCGTGGTGGGATCAGTCTGTGACTGAAGGTGCTCCTCTGCGTCATAACCATGGCATGCAGAGGGTGGGTGACGTTGTCCATGATGGCCAGCAGTTTGGCCAGGATCCGTCTCTCCGCCACCTCCTCTAGAGTGTCAAGGCTCATCCCCAGGACAGAGCTAGCCTTCCTGATCAGCTTATTTACCCGAGAAGCATCACTGGCTTTTATGTTGGCGCCCCAGCACACCACTGCAAAAAAGATGTCAGACTGGTAGAAGGTATGCGGTAGTTTACTGCACACGTTGAAGGACGTGAGCCTCCTCAGAAAGTAGATGTTTGTCAACAAAGACTTTACATGAATTCCCACATTCCTCAAGATATAGAAACAGCTGAGGTTTCTCAACAAAGATGATACATGAATACCCACATTCCTCCATATATAGAAACATCCGAGGTTTCTCACCAAAGACGAGACATGAATACCCACATTCCTCCAGCTTTGGAAACAATTAGGTTTCTCAACAAAGACAATACATGAATATACACATTCATTCTGATATAGGAACAGCTGAGGTTTCTTAACAAAGATGACACATGAATACCCACATTCCATCTGATATAGAAACTGATATAGAAACAGCTGAGCCAGAGCAGTCCGCTCCACCGGTGCCCAGTCCGGGTCCGGCCGACTGCTCCGCACCAGTGCCAGAGCAGTCCACTCCACCGGTGCCCATTCCGTGTCCAGCCGTCTGCTCCACTCCCAGGCCAGAGCAGTCCGCTCCACCGGTGCCCAGTCCTGGTCCGGTGGTCTGCTCCACTCCATGGCTGGAGCCATTTGCCCCACCGGTGCCTAGTCCGTATAGAAGTATAGTATATAGAAACTTCTGAGGTATCTCAACAAAGACGATACATGAATACCCACATTCATTCTGATATAGAAACAGCTCAGGTTTCTCAACAAAGACGATATATTAATACCCACATTACTTCTGATATTGAAACAGCTGAGGTTTCTCAACATAGACGATACATGAATACCCACATTCCTCAACATATAGAAACACCTTACGTTTCTCAACAAAGACTTTACATGAATACCCACACTACTCCAGATATAGAAACAGCTGAGGTTTCCCAACAAAGACGATACATGAATACCCACATTCCATCTGATATAGAAACAGCTGAGGTTTCTCAACAATGACGTTACATGAATACCCACACTCCTCCAGATATAGAAACTTCTGAGGTTTCTCAACAAAGACGATACATGAATCCCCACATTCCTCCAGATATAGAAACAGCATATTTACCCACAATCCCTCTGAAAAAGAAACAGCTGAGGTTTCTCAACAAAGATGATACATGAATACCCACATCCCTCCAGATATAGAAACAGCTGAGGTTTCTCAACAAAGACGATACATGATTACCCACACTCCTTCTGATATAGAAACAGCTAAGCCCTTCTGTAAATAGCCCACCCTACTACCTCATCCCCATATTTATTTCATTATTTTCGCTAATTTTGCAGTCCAGTATCTCTATTTGCACATCATAATTTGCACATCCATCATTCCAGTGTTAATGCTAATCTGTAATTTATCTCACCACTATGGCCTATTTATTGTCTTCCTAACCTTACTGCATTTTGCACTACATTTGCACTCTGTATATAGATTTTCTATTGTGTTAATGACTGTAAGTTTGTTTACTGTGTAACTCTGTGTTGTTTTTTTGTCGCACTGCTTTGCTTTGTCTTGGTCAGGTCGCAGTTGTAAATGAGAACTTTTTCTCAACTGACCTACCTGGTTAAATAAAGGTGAAATAAAAAAATAAAAAAAATAGAAACAGCTGAGGTTTCTCAACAAAGACGAAACATGAATACCCACATTCCTCCAGATATTGAAACAGCTGAGGTTTCTCTACAAAGACGATACATGAATACCCACATTCCTCCAGATATGGAAACAGCTGAGGTTTCTCATCAAAGACGATACATGAATACCCACATTCCTCCAGATATGGAAACAGTTGAGGTTTCTCATCAAAGACGATACATGAATACCCACATTCCTCCAGATATGGAAACAGCTGAGGTTTCTCATCAAAGACGATACATGAATACCCACATTCCTCCCCCCACTCTCTAGTCTCTTTCTTTTTGTTACAGTTTAAGCTAGTTATTTGGATTGTAACAGAACGCTGTGTCCTCCTGACCCAGCCTGATCTTCCCACAGTGAAGCCTGGGTTAGGAGATGTGTGTAGATTACAGACAGAGCACCAAAGCAAAACAAACTGGGGGAACATGCCTGTAGATTTAATGTTCAACCTCACCACCTACCACATAGGCCTCATGGTGGTTGGTGTTGGAGGAGGAGGTGGAGGAGGAGGTGGAGGAGGAGGCCTATCTAGATAGGGGAGAAGGAGGGCAACATTCCCCTGAAATGAGGCTCAGTGGGATGAAAGCGTTGGGGGAGCTCCACTGATGACCCACGACCCTGTCTGTGTTTGTCCAGGGAGCGAACCCTGATCCTGGGCCTGTAGTTTTCTCCTTCCCCTGCTCCCCTGCCTACCCACCCTCCCTGCCAGGTTCCTGGGGAGTTTGACTGGGGCTGCTTGGGACTGGGGTGGCCAGACTTCACCGCTGTTATGGCCTCCAGTGTCTCCAGTTTTGGAGTAGAGCGAGAGACTGTCAGGTGAGCTGTCACAGCAGTGACCTTTCTCCCCCAGGAGTATCAGTGGTGAGCCGCTGTGCTGGAGTTGTCTCACAGATTGTGAAGTTTGCAAGACGCACAGTTTCAGAAGAAATGGAAGTTGAAGAGCCATACTTCACATTGTCCCATTGTCAGTTTCATTCAGCATAGCGTGTTTCTGAGTAGTGCCATACTGAGGGGAGGTACACTACATGGCCAAAAGTATGTGGACACCTGCAATGCCAAAATCTCATTCTAAAATCATGGGCATTAATATAGAGTTGGGACCCCTTTGCTGCTATAACAACCTCCACTCTTCTGAGAAGACTTGTTGCTCCTAGATGTTCCCACTTCACAATAACAGCATTTACAGTTGACCGGGGCAGCTCTAGCAGGGCAGAAATTGATGTTTGTCTATGGAGAATAAATGGCTGTGTGCTTGATTTTATCCACCAGTCAGCAATGGGTGTGGCTGAAATAGCCAAATCCACTAATTTGAAGGGGTGTCCACATACTTTTGCATATATAGTTTAGATTGTGATTGACAGTATAAAAGGTCTCCGGGAGGCCATCTCAGTGTGATCAGGGCTCTGTAAGGAGGTGCGGAGAGGAGCTGTCACCAGGAAGCTGTTACAAGGCTTTATCTCAGCTAGCACAGAAAGTTCTGCAGACATCACGATGAACACCCCACTGGACTCAGATAACCTGGAACTGTGACTGGGCTGGGGGGACAAGGGGCTGGGGGACGATGAGAGGACTGGTCTGGGGGACGAAGGAAGGAGATGAGAGGACTGGGCTGGGGGACGAAGAGATGAGAGTACTGTGCTGGGGGAACAAGGGGCGGGGGGACGAAGAGAGGTTAAAGTTAATTGGTCACAAAACGTCTGTGAGTCGGACTCTGAATCCGAGACATTTGCGTAACGTTTCAAGAGTAAGGGTGGTAACTAGTTTCAGGAGCAGAGCAGGGGTCTGTCTGTCTGCACGGTGGTTCTGTTTCTGTTTTAGTAACACAATATCTAACCCCTACCCTTCCAGGATGTTGGAACCCAACCCTATCCCCTATCTTCTATCCCCTATCCCCTATCATCTATCCCCGATCCTCTATCCCCTATCCTCTATCCCCTATCATCTATCTTCTATCCCCTATCCCCTATTCTCTATCCCCTATCCTCTATCCCCTATCCTATATTCCCTATCCCCTATCCTCTATTCCCTATCCCCTATCCCCTATCCTATATCCTCTATCCCCTATCCCCTATCCCCTATCCCCTATCATCTATCCTCTATTCCCTATCCCCTATCATATATCTTCTATCCTCTATCCTCTATCCTCTATCCCCTATCCCCTATCATATATATTATATTCTCTATTCCCTATCCCCTATCATATATATTATATTCTCTATCCCCTATCCCCTATCCTCTATTCCATATCCCCTATCCTCTATCCCCTATCCTCTATTCCCTATCCCCTATCCTCTATTCCCTATCCCCTATCCCCTATCCTATATCCTCTATCCCCTATCCCCTATCCCCTATCCCCTATCATCTATCCTCTATTCCCTATCCCCTATCATATATCTTCTATCCTCTATCCTCTATCCCCTATCCCCTATCCTCTATTCCCTATCCCCTATCCCCTAACCCCTATCCTCTACCCTCTATACTCTATTCTCTATCCCCTAACCTCTATTCCCTATCCCCTATCATCTATCCTCTATCCCCTATCCTCTATCCTCTATCCTCCTGTCTGTCTGCACGGTGGTTCTGTTTCTGTTTTAGTAAGACAATATCTAACCCCTACCCTTCCAGGATGTTGGAACCCAACCCTATCCCCTATCTTCTATCCCCTATCCCCTATCCCCTATCCCCTATCCCCTATCCCCTATCCCCTATCATCTATCCCCAATCCTCTATCCCCTATCCTCTATTCCCTATCCCCTATCCTCTATCCCCTATCCTCTATCCCCTATCCCCTATCCTCTATCCCCTATCATCTATCTTCTATCCCCTATCCCCTATCCCCTATCCCCTATTCCCTATCCCCTATCCTCTATTCCCTATCCCCTATCCTCTATTCACTATCCCCTATCCCCTATCCCCTATCACCTATCATATATCTTCTATCCTCTATCATCTATCTTCTATCCCCTATCCTCTACCCTCTATACTCTATACTCTATTCTCTATCCCCTAACCTCTATCATCTATCTTCTATCCCCTATCCCCTATCACCTATCATATATCTTCTATCCTCTATCCCCTAACCTCTATCCCCTATCCCCTATCATCTATCCTCTATCCCCTATCCTCTATTCCCTATCCCCTATCATCTATCCCCTATCCCCTATCATCTATCCTCTATCCCCTATCCTCTATCCTCCTGTCTGTCTGCACGGTGGTTCTGGTTCACTTTTAGTAACACAATATCTAACCCCTACCCTTCCAGGATGTTGGAACCCAACCCTATTCCCTATCTTCTATCCCCTATCCCCTATCCTCTATCCCCTATCATCTATAACCTATCCCCTATCATGTATCCCCTATCCCCTATCCCCTATCATCTATCCCCTATTCCCTATCCCCTATCCCCTATCTTCTATCCCCTATCTTCTATCCCCTATTCCTTATCATCTATAACCTATCCCCTATCATGTATCCCCTATCCCCTATCCCCTATCTTCTATCCCCTATCTTCTATCCCCTATCCCTTATCATCTATCATGTATCCCCTATCATGTATCCCCTATCCCCTATCCCCTATCCCCTACCCCCTATCCCCTATCCTCTACCCTCTATACTCTATTCTCTATCCCCTATCCTCTATCCCCTATCCTCTATTCCCTATCCCCTATCCCCTATACTCTATTCTCTATCCCCTATCCTCTATCCCCTATCCTCTATCCCCTATCCCCTATCCCCTATCCTCTATCCTCTATCCCCTATCCTCTACCCTCTATACTCTATTCTCTATCCCCTATCCTCTATCCCCTATCCTCTATTCCCTATCCCCTATCCCCTATACTCTATTCTCTATCCCCTATCCTCTATCCCCTATCCTCTATTCCCTATCCCCTATCCCCTATACTCTATTCTCTATCCCCTATCCTCTATCCCCTATCCTCTATTCCCTATCCCCTATCCTCTATCCCCTACCCCTATCCTCTATATTCTATCCCCTATCCTCTATCCCCTATCACCTATTCTCTATCCTCTATCCCCTATCCCCTATCTTCTATTCCCTATCCCCTATCCCCTATCTTCTATCCCCTATCCCCTATCCTCTATCCCCTATCCCCTACCCCCTACCCCCTACCCCTATCCCCTATCCCCTATCCTCTATCCCCTATCCCCTATCCTCTATCCCCTATCCTCTATCCCCTATCCTCTATCCCCTATCCCTTATCCACTTCACCCCATTCCCTCTCTTGCTTTCACCCTCACTCAGTTCTCATGCTAATGTTAATCATATTAAAGGGGAGGTTAAACAGGAAGACAATGTTAATCATATTAAAGGGGAGGTTAAACAGGAAGACAATGTTAATCATATTAAAGGGGAGGTTAAACAGGAAGACAATGTTAATCATATTAAAGGGGAGGTTAAACAGGAAGACAATGTTAATCATATTAAAGGGGAGGTTAAACAGGAAGACAATGTTAATCATATTAAAGGGGAGGTTAAACAGGAAGACAATGTTAATCATATTAAAGGGGAGGTTAAACAGGAAGACAATGTTAATCATATTAAAGGGGAGGTTAAACAGGAAGACAATGTTAATCATATTAAAGGGGAGGTTAAACAGGAAGACATGGTGGGGTCAGTAATGGTGGAGGGCAGCGATTCCAGCGAGGCTAGAGGTCCCCCTCTCTGGTCTAAAAGTATTCAGGGCTCAGTCAAGCCAGGAGAACGGAGGATACCCTGACCTGAATGTTTGGATTTCATGACCCTCCCCCTGGCAACCCCTGATTACCTACAGTCTGTCTCAGCTACCTACAGTCTGTCTCAGCTATATTCAGTTACCTACAGTCTGTCTCAGCTATATTTAGTTACCTACAGTCTGTCTCAGCTATATCAGTTACCTACAGTCTGTCTCAGCTATATCAGTTACCTACAGTCTGTCTCAGCTATATTTAGTTACCTACAGTCTGTCTCAGCTATATCAGTTACCTACAGTCTGTCTCAGCTATATCAGTTACCTACAGTCTGTCTCAGCTATATCAGTTACCTACAGTCTGTCTCAGCTATATTCAGTTACCTACAGTCTGTCTCAGCTATATTTAGTTACCTACAGTCTGTCTCAGCTATATTCAGTTACCTACAGTCTGTCTCAGCTATATTCAGTTACCTACAGTCTGTCTCAGCTATATTTAGTTACCTACAGTCTGTCTCAGCTATATCAGTTACCTACAGTCTGTCTCAGCTATATTCAGTTACCTACAGTCTGTCTCAGCTATATTTAGTTACCTACAGTCTGTCTCAGCTATATTTAGTTACCTACAGTCTGTCTCAGCTATATCAGTTACCTACAGTCTGTCTCAGCTATATCAGTTACCTACAGTCTGTCTCAGCTATATCAGTTACCTACAGTCTGTCTCAGCTACCTACTGTCTCAGCTATATCAGTTACCTACAGTCTGTCTCAGCTATATTCAGTTACCTACAGTCTGTCTCAGCTATATCAGTTACCTACAGTCTGTCTCAGCTATATCAGTTACCTACAGTCTGTCTCAGCTATATTCAGTTACCTACAGTCTGTGTCAGTATTAGCCCAAACAAGAGTTCTGTCTCCATCTCTGTCTCTGTCTCTGTCGCTTTTGCTTTTGCTTTTGCTTTCTCTATTGATCTCTCTTTCTCTCACTCTCGTTCTCTATCTCTTTCTCTCTCGTTCTTTCTTTCGTTCTCTCCCTCACTCGCCGTATATATCTTCAAATCCACCTATCATCTCTCTCTGTCTTTAGTTTTATCCTGGTGAGTGGGTTTCTTTTTTTACCTTTATTTTACTAGGCAAGTCAGTTAAGAACAAATTCTTATTTTCAATGACGGCCTAGGAACAGTGGGTTAACTGCCTTGTTCAGGGGCAGAACGACAGATTTTTACCTTGTCAGCTCGGGGATTCGATTCCGCAACCTTTCGGTTATGGGCCCAACACTCTAACCACTGGGCTACCTGCCGCCCCAGGTTTGGTTTGAACCATCCAGTATCCCAGAAGGCAGTGCCAGGGTAGGGTCCTAAAACTCCCTGGCAGTAGTTGTCCCCTCTGAACTCTGTGCCCACTCTGTGGTGGAACACATGGAACCCCACTTCAGTCACATAATCAATGACATGGGACCATTAAACTGTTTTATCATGATTAAGTAAAATATAAGAATCCAAACATCACTCTGATCCAGTGTCTTAAATGATTGGTATGAATGATTTGTCAGAAGGATGGACTTTGGTGGTGTGGCTGTCCTGTTTGAGAGAGGTCCCTAGCTCAACACTGCATGTATCTGTAACTCAACTAAACTAAACTAGACTGACTTGTTCCTGACCTTCTAAGTTATTTATGTACCTAAGATTGCATATTATGGTCAGATCACATCACATGGTCCTGGTGCATCCTATCGCTTGGCCAGCCCTCTCAGGTATCATGCTGCATACGCCATCACTGTGACTGACCCCGGAGCGAGAGGTCGTCATCGGGAGGCAAACAGAGCCGCTCTCATTCCTCCATTCTTCCATCCCCCATCCCTTCTTAAAATGTTCTGGAATGTCCTCTCAGGGAATATTAAGAGCCTCTTTCACATGGAGCATAATCAGAGGCATGGTGCCTGCTTGTGTAACAACTAGCCTTGTCTTCAGTCAAATGGCCGGTATAGAGCAGAGGGTTGGTGTTGGTGTTATATTTACCCCATAGAACCACTACAGGACACTATTTACCCCATAGAACCACTACAGGACACTATTTACCCCATAGAACCACTACAGGACACTATTTATCCCATAGAACCACTACAGGACACTATTTATCCCATAGAACCACTACAGGACACTATTTACCCCATAGAACCACTACAGGACACTATTTATCCCATAGAACCACTACAGGACACTATTTATCCCATAGAACCACTACAGGACACTATTTACCCCATAGAACCACTACAGGACACTATTAACCCCATAGAACCACTACAGGACACTATTTATCCCATAGAACCACTACATGACAATATTTACCCCATAGAACCACTACAGGACACTATTTACCCCATAAAACCACTACAGGACACTATTTATCCCATAGAACCACTACATGACAATATTTATCCCATAGAACCATTACAGGAAACTATTTACCCCATATAACCATTCTAGGACACTATGTACCCCATATAACCACTACATGACAATATTTATCCCATAGAACCATTCCAGGACACTATGTACCCCATATAACCACTAGATGACAATATTTATCCCATAGAACCACTACATGACAATATTTATCCCATAGAACCACTATATGACAGTATTTATCCCATAGAACCATTCCAGGACACTATGTACCCCATATATCCACTACATGACAATATTTACCCCAGTAGAACCACTACAGGACAATATTTACCCCAGTAGAACCACTACATGACAATATTTACCCCAGTAGAACCACTACAGGACAATATTTACCCCAGTAGAACCACTACATGACAATATTTACCCCAGTAGAACCACTACATGACAATATTTACCCCAGTAGAACCACTACAGGACAATATTTACCCCAGTAGAACCACTACAGGACAATATTTACCGCATAGATCCACTACAGGACAATATTCACCCCAGTAGAACAACTACAGGACAATGTTTACCCCATAGAACCACTACATGACAATATTCACTGCATAGAAACATTACAGGACCATTACATGCCCAGCTCTCGATATGCCAAGTTCTCAATATGCCCAGCTCTCGATATGCCCAGCTCTCAATATGCCCAGCTCTCGATATGCCCAGCTCTCAATATGCCCAGCTCTCAATATGCCCAGCTCTCAATATGCCCAGCTTTCGATATGCCCAGCTCTCGATATGCCCAGCTCTCGATATGCCCAGCTTTCGATATGCCCAGCTCTCGATATGCCCAGCTCTCGATATGCCCAGCTCTCGATATGCCCAGCTCTCGATATGCCCAGCTCTCGATATGCCCAGCTCTCGATATGCCCAGCTCTCGATATGCCCAGCTCTCGATATGCCCAGCTCTCGATATGCCCAGCTCTCGATATGCCCAGCTCTCAATATTTTTATTTATTTTTTATTTCACCTTTATTTAACCAGGTAGGTCAGTTTACAACTGCGACCTGGCCAAAGCTATACACAGCTCTCGATATGCCCAGCTCTCGATATGCCCAGCTCTCGATATACCCAGCTCTCGATATGCCCAGCTCTCGATATACCCAGCTCTCGATATGCCCAGCTCTCGATATGCCCAGCTCCACATAATGGAGGAATTAAGATGGTAGCAATGCTGCTGTCTGTCTAAAATCCAAGGATTTGATTTCTTTAATTAATTTATTTGAGTTTCTTTAACTGTTCATGACTTTTAAATCCCAGTGAAGGCCACGCCATTTTGTTGACGTTACCTTTACAGACTTCAGCTTCTCTGGTTGACTTTGATTTAGTTTGAGAACTAGCAGACTTGAAGTAACTTATGGAACTATTTCACTGCATCACAGTGAAACTATGGAACACAACCAGGATGTTTGGGGTTTTCTTTATTGTGATGCCAGCCGTTTCTTCCCTGATTCACAGTAACAGCCAGTGCAGAGTGACACAAAACGGTGGTGTGTGTGCGTGTGCTTGTATGTATGTGTGCATATGTATGTACGTGTGTGTGTGTGTGTGTGTTTGTGTATGTGTGTTTGTGTATGTGTGTGTGTGTATGTGTGTGTGTGTGTGTGTATGTGTGTATGTGTGTATGTGTGTGTATGTGTGTGTGTGTGTGTGTGTGTGTATGTGTATGTGTGTGTATGTGTGTGTATGGGTGTGTGTGTGTGTGTGTGTGTGTGTGTGTGTGTGTGGGACTAACTCATCCACACACAGCAGGGACAATTCTGAGAAGAGTTATGTTTTATTTCACAATAATTGCTCAATACTCTGTCATTCCTACAATGGAGGTCCTGTCTACTCTGTTATTGAAGGCATTTGGGTCTCTTCACTGCAGCATGAGGCTATTCCTTTTAAAGTGTCTGCTCGCTACATGACCTGTCCTAAATGAGTCAGATAGCTAAGCAGTAGTATAGACCACGACCACGACCCGACTACTACATCGACCACGTCCCCGACCACGACACCAACCACGACCAAGACACCGACCACGACACCTACCACGACCACGACCCCGACCTCAATCACGACCCCGACCACAATCACGCCCCGACCACGACCCCGACCTCAATCACGACCCCGACCACAGCAACGTCCACGACCCTGACCACAAAACCGACCAAGATCACGACCCCAACCACGACACCAACCACGACCATGACCACGACCACAAACCTGACCCCGACCACGACAACGACCAAGATCACGACCCCAACCACGACACCAACCACGACCCCGACCACAACCACGACCTGGATGGATTTTTGTAGAACTACTTGAGCACCAATAAAGATCATAGGGATGTTTTGGAGCATCCAGATTATATAGTCCATGGGTAGTAACATCCAGATTATATAGTCTCTCGGTAGTAACATCCAGATTATATAGTCTATGGGTAGTAGCATCCAGATTATATAGTCTAAATATAGTGTCTCATACGGGGAGTAAATTCCAGATTATAGAGCCTAAATGTAGTGTCTAACATGGGTAGTAACAGTCAGATGATAGTCGAAATATAGTGTCTCACATGGGTAGTATTATTCAGATTATATAGTCTAAATATAGTGTCCCACTTGGATAGTAACATCCAGATAATATAGTCTAAAGATAGTGTCTCACATAAGTAGTAACATCCAGATTAATTGTAAAGATCGTCTCTCACATGGGTAGTAACATCCAGATTATATAGTCTAAATATAGTGTCTCTTAAGTGTAGTAACATCCAGATTATTTAGTCTAAATATCGTGTCTCTCATGGGTAGTAACATCCAGATGATAGTCAAAATATAGTGTCTCACATGGGTAGTAACATCCAGATTTAGTCTAAAGATACTCTCTCACATTGGTAGTAACATCCAGATTATATAGTCAAAATAATGTCTCTCACATGGGAAGTAACATCCAGATTACATAGTCTAAATATAGTCTCTCACATGGGTAGTAACATCCAGATGATATAGTCTAAATATAGTGTCTCACATGATTAGTGACATCCATATTATATAGTCTAAATATAGTGTCTCATATGGGTAGTAACATCCAGATTATATAGTCTAAATATAGTGTCTCATATGGGTAGTAACATCCAGATGATATAGTCTAAATATAGTGTCTCACATGGGTAGTAATATTCAGATTATATCATCTAAATATAGTGTCCCACATGGATAGTGACATCCAGATTTAGTCTAAAGATAGTCTCTCATATGGGTAGCAACATCCAGATTCAGTCAAAAGACAGTGTCTCACATTGGTAGTAACAACCAGATTCAGTCTAATGATAGTGTCTCACATGGGTAGTAACATCCAGATTCAGTCTAAAGACACCTGTAGTGATACAGGGTGCTGGCCGTCTGCCCATTGGGCCCCATGATTTAGACTGAAAGGTAGCAGCTGTGACGAAAGGTCACGGACAAAGAGTCCTCTTCACCAGGAGCTTTGGTTTACGCCTCCATCTCACGCGCATCTCACTGCTCTTCAATTGCTTATCGAATTAAGTCTAATCACTCAATTAAAGTCACATGGAGGAGCAGCCAAGCCCCTGGTCGGTCCCCAAGATAACGGGTCCAGTGTTATCGTTCGTGGGAATAAATCCAGTCCAAAACAAGGACATGGTAGCACCGTGGCGGGTCCCTGCGTCTCCAGCACCTGTGACCACTAGGCCTGTGGTTGACTGGCTGAAGGGCTGATGAAGAGAAGAGAAGGGTTGTGGCTCCCTTTGGGCAAAGAGAGGACATTCTGTCTCAGATACATACTGATGGTGTCTGTCTGCTGTTCTGTGCTTTGTGCTGAAGAAGGGGAAATTCCAACACACTCACTGCAATGCATATTTTATTATTATGACTGTGTCTCTGCCTATAACCGTAAAAGCCTTGGTTTCATGCATGTTAACATTAGAAGCCTCCTCCCTAAGTTTGATTTATTCACTGCATTAGCACACTCCGCCAACCCGGATGTCCTAGCTGTGTCTGAATCCTGGCTTAGGAAGGCCACCAATAATTCGGAAATTTCCATCCCCAACTACAACATTTCCCGTCAAGATAGAACTGCCAAAGGTGGCGGAGTTGCAATCTACTGCAGAGATAACCTGCAGAGTTCTGTCATACTGTCCAGGTCTGTGCCCAAACAGTTTGAGCTTCTTCTCTTAAAAATCCACCTTTCCAGAAATAAGTCTCTCACTGTTGCCGCCTGTTACAGACCCCCCTCAGCCCCCAGCTGTGCCCTGGACTCCATATGTGAATTGATTGCCCCCCATCTATCTTCAGAGTTTGTATTGTTAGGTGACTTAAACTGGGATATGCTTAACACCCCGACTGTCCTTCAATCTAAGATAGATGCCCTCAATCTCACACAAATTATCAAGGAACCCACCAGGTACAACCCAAAATCCGTAAACATGGGTACCATTATTGATATCATCCTGACTAACCTGCCCTCCAAATACACCTCCTCTGTTTTCAACCAGGATCTCAGCGATCACTGCCTCATCGCCTGTGTTCGCAATGGGTCAGCGGTCAAACGACCACCCCTTATCACTGTCAAACGCTCCCTAAAACACTTTTGCGAGCAGGCCTTTCTATTCGATCTGGCCCAGGTATCCTGGAAGGATATTGACCTCATCCCGTCAGTAGAGGACGCTTGGTTGTTCTTTAAAAGTGCTTTCCTCACCATCCTAAATAAGCATGCCCCTTTCAAAAAACGTAGAACTAAGAATAGATATAGCCCTTGGTTCACCCCAGACTTGTCTGCACTAGACCAACACAAAAACATCCTGTGGCGCACTGCATTAGCATCGAATAGCCCCCGCGATATGCAGCTATTCAGGGAAGTCAGGAACAAGTACACACAGTCAGTTAGAAAAGCAAAGGCCAGCTTTTTCAAACAGAAATTTGCTTCCTGTAGTACTAACTCCAAAAAGTTCTGGGACACTGTAAAGTCCATGGAGAATAAGAGCACCTCCTCCCAGTTGCCCACTGCATTGAGGCTTGGAAACACTGTTACCTCCGATAAATCCTTGATTATCGAAAATTTCAATAAGCATTTTGCTACGGCTGGCCATGCTTTCCACCTGGCTACCCCTACCCCGGCCAACAGCTCTGCACCCCCGGAAGCTACTTGCCCAAGCCCCCCCGCTTCTCCTTCACCCAAATCCAGAAGGCTGATGTTCTGAAAGAGCTGCTAAGTCTGGACCCCTACAAATCTGCTGGGCTAGATAATCTGGATCCTCTCTTTTTGAAATTATCAGCCAAAATTGTTGCAACCCCTATCACTAGCCTGTTCAACCTCTCTTTCGTATCGTCTGAGATCCCTAGAGATTGGAAAGCTGCCGCGGTCATCTCCCTCTTCAAAGGAGGAGACACTCTAGACCCAAACTGTTATAGACCAATATCCATCCTGCCCTGCCTTTCTAAAGTTTTCGAAAGCCAAGTTAACAAACAGATAACTGACCACTTCGAATCCCACCGTACCTTCTCTGTTATGCAATCTGGTTTCCGAGCTGGTCATGGGTGCACCTCAGCTACGCTCAAGGTACTGAACGATATCATAACCGCCATCGATAAAAGACAGTACTGTGCAGCCGTTTTCATCGACCTGGCCAAGGCTTTCGACTCTGTCAATCACCGCATTCTTATTGGCAGACTCAACAGCCTTGGTTTCTCAAGTGACTGCCTTGCCTGGTTCTCTAACTACTTTGCAGACAGAGTTCAGTGTGTCAAATCGGAGGGACTATTGTCCGATCCTCTGGCAGTCTCTATGGGGGTGCCACAGGGTTCAATTCTTGGGCCAACCCTTTTCTCTATATACATCAACGATGTCGCTCTCGCTGCTGGTGACTCTCTGATCCATCTCTACGCAGACGACACCATTCTGTATACATCTGGCCCCTCTTTGGATACTGTGTTTACTAACCTTCAATCAAGCTTCAATGCCATACAACACTCCTTCCGTGGCCTCCAACTGCTCTTAAACGCTAGTAAAACTAAGTGCATGCTTTTCTATTGTACGCTGCCAGCACCCGCCCACCGGACTATCATCACTACTCTCGACGGGTCCGAATTAGAATACGTGGACACCTACAAATACCTAGGCATCTGGTTAGACTATAAACTCAACTTCCAGACTCACATCAACCATCTCCAATCCAAAATTAAATCCAGAATTGGCTTTCTATTCCGCAACAAAGCCTCCTTCACTCATGCTGCCAAACATGCCCTTGTAAAACTGACTATCCTACCGATCCTTGATTTTGGTGATGTCATTTACAAACTAGCCTCCAACACTCTACTTAGCAAATTGGATGTAGTCTATCACAGTGCCATCCGTTTTGTCACCAAAGCCCCATACACTACCCACCACTGCGACCTGTATGCTCTCGTTGGCTGGCCTTCATTATATATTCGTCGCCAAACCCACTGGCTCCAGGTCATCTATAAGTCTTTATTAGGTAAATCCCCGCCCTATCTCAGCTCACTGGTCACTATAGCAACACCCACCCGTAGCATGCGCTCCAGCAGGTATATCTCACTGGTCACCCCCAAAGCCAACACCTCCTTTGGCCGCCATTCCTTCCAGTTCGCTGCTGCCAATGACTGGAACGAATTGCAAAAATCATTGAAGCTAGAGGTTCCTATCTCCCTCAATAACTTTAAGCATCAGTTATCAAAGCTGCTTATCGATCACTGCACCTGTATATAGCCCTTCTGTAAATAGCCCACACTACTACCTCATCCCCATATTTATTTTTTGTTTATTTTCACTAATCTTGCACACCAGTACCTCTATTTGCACATCATAATTTGCACATCCTTCATTCCTGTGTTAATGATGATAATTCTGTAATTTATTTCACCACTATAGTCTATTTATTGTTCTACCTCTTAACCTTTCTGCATTTTTGCACTACATTTTGCACTCTGTATATAGATTTTTATATTGTGTTTTTGACTGTTTGTTTAATGTGTAACTCTGTGTTGTTATTTGTCACACTGCTTTGCTTTGTCTTGGCCAGGTCGCAGTTGCAAATGAGAACTTGTTCTCAACTGACCTACCTGGTTAAATAAAGGTGAAATAAAAAAATTATAAAAAAAATAACCTGGAAAAGGCCTTTATATCCAGGTGTATTCAGTGTCTCTGCCTATAACCTGGAAAAGGCCTTTATATCCAGGTGTATTCAGTGTCTCTGCCTATAACCTGGAAAAGGCCTTTATATCCAGGTGTATTCAGTGTCTCTGCCTATAACCTGGAAAAGGCCTTTATATCCAGGTGTATTCAGTGTCTCTGCCTATAACCTGGAAAAGGCCTTTATATCCAGGTGTATTCAGTGTTTCTGCCTATAACCTGGAAAAGGCCTTTATATCCAGGTGTATTCAGTGTCTCTGCCTATAACCTGGAAAACACTCTGTTGACCTTAGATCTCAGAAAAGGAGATGTCACCATACGATGCTACTAGCACGACACTATCCTGCTAGCTCACATCTGATACACCTACATGCTGCCTGTGTAGACCCTTTGTGGCTGTGTATTGGTTTGGGAGAGGCAACAGAGAGGGTGCAGAGGGGGTGCAGAGAGGCAACAGAGAGGGTGCAAAGAGGGGGTGCAGAGAGGCAACAGAGAGGGTGCAAAGAGGGTGCAGAGAGGCTACAGAGAGGGTGCAGAGCGAGTGCAGAGCGGGTGCAGAGAGGGTGCAGAGAGGGTGCAGAGCGGGTGCAGAGAGGGTGCAGAGCGGGTGCAGAGAGGGTGCAGAGCGGGTGCAGAGCGGGTGCAGAGAGCGTGCAGAGAGGCTGCATAGAGGCTACATAGAGGGTGCAGAGCGGGTGCAGAGAGGGTGCAGAAAGGGTGCAGAGAGGGTGCAGAGAGGGTGCAGAGAGGCTACAGAGAGGGTGCAGAGTGGGTGCAGAGCGGGTGCAGAGAGGGTGCAGAGCGGGTGCAGAGAGGGTGCAGAGAGGGTGCAGAGAGGGTGCAGAGCGGGTGCAGAGAGGCTGCATAGAGGCTACATAGAGGGTGCAGAGCGGGTGCAGAGAGGGTGCAGAAAGGGTGCAGAGAGGGTGCAGAGAGGGTGCAGAGAGGCTACAGAGAGGGTGCAGAGTGGGTGCAGAGCGGGTGCAGAGAGGGTGCAGAGCGGGTGCAGAGAGGGTGCAGAGAGGGTGCAGAGAGGGTGCAGAGAGGGTGCAGAGCGGGTGCAGAGAGTAAGGAGGAAATGGAGTCTGACATGTTGACTTGATGGTAAATCCCTCTGGACTATTACAGCTAATACAGTTTAATCACCCTGCTCTGCTGTCCAGTCCAGGACATGCAGCAGCTCTGGACTGACTGGAGCACTGAGCTGAGGGACTGACTGACTGGAGTGCTGAGCTGAGGGACTGACTGACTGGAGTGCTGAGCTGAGGGACTGACTGACTGGAGCACTGAGCTGAGGGACTGACTGACTGGAGTGCTGAGCTGAGGGACTGACTGACTGGAGCACTGAGCTGAGGGACTGACTGACTGGAGTGCTGAGCTGAGGGACTGAATGACTGGAGTGCTGTGCTGAGGGACCGACTGACTGACTGGAGCGCTGAGCTGAGGGACTGACTGACTGACTGGAGCGCTGAGCTGAGGGACTGACTGACTGGAGCGCTGAGCTGAGGGACTGACTGACTGACTGACTGACTGACTGACTGACTGGAGCGCTGGGCTGAGGGACTGACTGACTGACTGGAGCGCTGAGCTGAGGGAGTGACTGACTGGAGAGCTGAGCTGAGGGACTGACTGACTGACTGACTGGAGCGCTTAGTTGAGGGACTGACTGGAGCGCTGAGCTGAGGGACTGACTGACTGACTGACTGGAGCGCTGAGTTTAGGGACTGACTGACTGAACGGAGCACTGAGTTGAGGGACTGACTGACTGACTGACTGACTGACTGACTGCTCATGGTCGAGTAGACTGGACTGGACTGAACAAACAGCATGAACTGAAACTACCCAGTCTCAGTCTGTAACGACCCAGTCTCAGTCTGAAACGACCCAGTCTCAGTCTGTAACGACCCAGTCTCAGTCTGAAACGACCCAGTCTCAGTATGTAACGACCCAGTCTCAGTCTGTAACGACCCAGTCTCAGTCTGTAACGACCCAGTCTCAGTCTGTAACGACTCAGTCTCAGTCTGTAATGACCCAGTCTCAGTCTGTAACGACCCAGTCTCAGTCTGTAATGACCCAGTCTCAGTCTGTAATGACCCAGTCTCATGAGATTTAGTGACCATTATTATTTCTTCGCATTTTATTTTTCCTTCTTTGTAAGAATCAGAAACATCTGATTGTGTCTTAATGAACTCTTCCTGTAGGGCCCAGGACACAATACAATATCTCAACGTTCCCAACGTCTTTGATTGTGTCTTAACGAACTCTTCCTGTAGGGCCCAGGACACAATACAATATCTCAACGTTCCCAACGTCTTTGATTGTGTCTTAATGAACTCTTCCTGTAGGGCCCAGGACACAATACAATATCTCAACGTTCCCCAACGTCTTTGATTGTGTCTTAATGAACTCTTCCAGTAGGGCCCAGAACACAATACAATATCTTAACGTTCCCCAACGTCTTTGATTGTGTCTTAATGAACTCTTCCTGTAGGGCCCAGGACACAATATCTCAACGTTCCCAACGTCTTTGATTGTGTCTTAATGAACTCTTCCTGTAGGGCCCAGGACACAATACAATATCTCAACGTTCCCCAACGTCTTTGATTGTGTCTTAATGAACTCTTCCTGTAGGGCCCAGGACACAATACAATATCTCAACGTTCCCCAACGTCTTTGATTGTGTCTTATTGAACTCTTCCTGTAGGGCCCAGGACACAATACAATATCTCAACATTCCCCAACGTCTTTGATTGTGTCTTAATTAACTCTTCCTGTAGGGCCCAGGACACAATACAATATCTCAACGTTCCCCAACGTCTTTGCCAATGTTATAATCAACATCTCAGAACAACCAAGGTTATTACCAAGAGATTATTATCAACCAAAGTTACAGGAGCTAACAGAAGACAGAGAGAGAGAGAGAGAGAGAGAGAGAGAGAGAGAGAGAGAGAGCTGCATTTCCTGACCAAAATTTAACAATATAAAACAATTAGAGAGTGTCATTTCCCCAAATGTTAAACCCTTATTAAAGGTTTCAAAGACCTCTGTGATGAGGAGAGGATACCCGTCCTGTTGGGGGAGGTACAGAGAGCTGTGGGTCTACCTGTCCTGTTGCGGGAGGAACAGAGAGCTGTGGGTTTACCTGTCCTGCTGGGGGAGGAACAGAGATCTGTGGGTCTACCTGTCCTGCTGGGGGAGGAACAGAGAGCTGTGGGGCTACCTGTCCTGTTGGGGGAGGAACAGAGAGCTGTGGGTCTACCTGTCCTGTTGGGGGAGGAACAGAGAGCTGTGGGGCTACCTGTCCTGTTGGGGGAGGAACAGAGAGCTGTGGGTCTACCTGTCCTGTTGGGGGAGGAACAGAGAGCTGTGGGGCTACCTGTCCTGTTGGGGGAGGAACAGAGAGCTGTGGGGCTACCTGTCCTGTTGGGGGAGGAACAGAGAGCTGTGGGGCTACCTGTCCTGTTGGGGGAGGAACAGAGAGCTGTGGGGCTACCTGTCCTGTTGGGGGAGGAACAGAGAGCTGTGGGGCTACCTGTCCTGTTGGGGGAGGAACAGAGAGCTGTGGGTCTACCTGTCCTGTTGGGGGAGGAACAGAGAACTGTGGGGCTACCTGTCCTGTTGGGGGAGGAACAGAGAGCTGTGGGGCCACCTGTCCTGTTGGGGGAGGAACAGGGAACTGTGGGGCCACCTGTCCTGTTGGGGGAGGAACAGAGAGCTGTGGGGCCACCTGTCCTGTTGGGGGAGGACCAGAGAGCTGTGGGGCCACCTGTCCTGTTGGGGGAGGAACAGAGAGCTGTGGGGCTACCTGTCCTGTTGGGGGAGGACCAGAGAGCTGTGGGTCTACCTGTCCTGTTGGGGGAGGACAGAGAGCTGTGGGGCTACCTGTCCTGTTGGGGGAGGAACAGAGAGCTGTGGGGCTACCTGTCCTGTTGGGGGAGGAACAGAGAGCTGTGGGACTACCTGTCCTGTTGGGGGAGGAACAGAGAGCTGTGGGTCTACCTGTCCTGTTGGGGGAGGAACAGAGAGCTGTGGGGCTACCTGTCCTGTTGGGGGAGGAACAGAGAGCTGTGGGGCTACCTGTCCTGTTGGGGGAGGAACAGAGAGCTGTGGGGCTACCTGTCCTGTTGGGGGAGGAACAGAGAGCTGTGGGGCCACCTGTCCTGTTGGGGGAGGAACAGAGAGCTGTGGGGCTACCTGTCCTGTTGGGGGAGGAACAGAGAGCTGTGGGTCTACCTGTCCTGTTGGGGGAGGACAGAGAGCTGTGGGGCTACCTGTCCTGTTGGGGGAGGAACAGAGAGCTGTGGGGCTACCTGTCCTGTTGGAGGAGGAACAGAGAGCTGTGGGGCTACCTGTCCTGTTGGGGGAGGAACAGAGAGCTGTGGGTCTACCTGTCCTGTTGGGGGAGGAACAGAGAGCTGTGGGGCTACCTGTCCTGTTGGGGGAGGAACAGAGAGCTGTGGGTCTACCTGTCCTGTTGGGGGAGGAACAGAGAGCTGTGGGGCTACCTGTCCTGTTGGGGGAGGTACAGAGAGCTGTGGGTTGGCAGACCACTACATTGATGCCTGCCATTAGATGAGGGACAGTGTCTGACAGACCAACCAACCTGCTTATTGTTATTGTTCAATTTATGATTATTTTAAACCTTGTTATTGTTGTTACTGTCGTCCTGGTGACAATATTCATTATTATTATTATTAATATTCACATTGTAAATCTCCAAAGTAAGCTTTGGCAATATGTACATTGTTACGTCATGCCAATAAAGCAAATTGAACTGAACTGAACTGAGAGACAGAGAGACAGGACAGAGTGAGAGAGAGAGAGAGAGAGAGAGAGAGAGAGCGAGAGCGAGAGAGAGAGCGAGAGCGAGAGAGAGAGAGGTTAGAAATTCAAAAGGAAATGATCTCAACAGATAATGTTTTTTTCTTATTTACAATGATGGCCTACCTACAGGGTCAACCCCTGGAGCAAATTTGGGTTAAGCTCCTTGCTCAACGACACAACGACAGGTTTTTTTCACCTTGAGGCTACCTGCCACCCCAAAAATGTAATCCTGTGTGTTACCTATATCCCTCACTAGAATCCCCATACTTTAATGAAGACAGCTTCTCCATCCTGGAGGGGGAAATCAATAATTTCCAGGCCCAGGGAAATGAACTAGTCTGGACAAGAACCTGACACCCTCAGCACACAGGGGGACAAACACCTACCTGAAGGAGACAGCATTCCCTCCCCCATATGCCCCTCAAGACACAACTATGACAACATAACCAACAAAAACGGGTCACAACTCCTGCAGCTCTGTCACACGCTGGGTCTGTACATAGTCAATGGTAGGCTTTGAGGGTTACTCCTATGGTAGGTACACATATAGCTCATCTCATGGCAGTAGTACAGTCGTGGCCAAAGGTTTTGAGAATGACACAAGTATTGGTCTCCACAAAGTTTGCTGCCTCAGTGTTGATGATGGCAATTTGCATATACTCCAGAATGTCATGAAGAGTGATCAGATGAATTGCAATTAATTGCAAAGTCCCTCTTTGCCATGAAAATGAACTTAATCCCCCCAAAACATTAACACTGCATTTCAGCCCTGCCACAAAAGGACCAGCTGCCATCTTGTCAGTGATTGTCTCATTAACACAGGTGAGAGTGTTGACGAGGACAAGGCTGGAGATCACTCTGTCATGCTGATTGAGTCAGAATAACAGACTGGAAGCTTTAAAAGGATGTTGGTGCTTGAAATCATTGTAGTTCCTCTGTTAACCATGGTTACCTGCCGTCATCATTGCTTTGCACAAAAAGGGCTTCACAGGCAAGGATATTGCTGCTAGTAAGATTGCACCTAAATCAACCATTTATCGGATCATCAAGAACTTCAAGGAGAGAGGATCAATTGTTGTGAAGAAGGCGCCAGGGCGCCCAAGAAAGTTCAGCAAGCGCCAGGACCGTCTAATAAAGTTGATTCAGCTGCAGGATCGGGGCACCATCAGTGCAGAGCTTGTTCAGGAATGGCAGCAGGCAGGTGTGAGGCGAAGACTTTTGGAGGATGGCCTGGTGTCAAGAAGGGCAGCAAAGAAGCCACTTCTCTCCAGGAAAAACATCAGGGACAGACTGATATTCTGCAAAAGGTACAGGGATTGGACTGCTGAGGACTGGGGTAGAGTTATTTTCTCTGATGAATCCCCTTTCCGATTGTTTAGTCCATCCGGAAAACACCTTGTCCGGAGAAGACAAGGTGAGCGCTACCATCAGTCCTGTGTCATGCCAACAGTAAAGCATTCTCAGACCACTCAGGTGTGGGGTTGCTTCTCAGCCAAGGGAGTGGGCTCACTCACAATTTTGAGAACACAGCCATGAATAAAGAATGGTACCAACACATCCTCTGAGAGCAACTTCTCCTAACCATCCAAGAACAGTTTGGTGACGACCAATGCCTTTTCCAGCATGATGGAGCACCTTGCCATAAGGCAAAAGTGATAACTAAGTGGCTTGGGGAACAAAACTTCGACATTTGGCCAGGAAACTCCCCAGACCTTAATCCCATTGAGAACTTGTGGTCGATCCTCAAGAGGCGGGTGGACAAACAAAAACCCACAACTTCTGACAAACTCCAAGCATTGATTATGCAAGAATGGCCTGCCATCAGTCAGGATGTGGCCCATAAGTTAATTGACAGCATGCCAGGGTGGAAAAAGAAGGGTCAACACTGCAAATATTGACTCTTTACATAAACTGAATGTCATTGTCAATGAAAGCCTTTGACACTTATGGAATACTTGTAATTATACTTCAGTGTACCATAGTAACTACTGACATAAAGATCTAAGAACACTGAAGCAGCAAACTTTGTGGAGACCAATACTTGTGTCATTCTCAAAACTTTTTTGGCCACGACTGTACTGTAGACTACTTTATCACTGTCACACGCTGGGTATGTACATAGTCAATGGAAGGCTTCGAGGGTTACTCCTCTGGTAGGTACACATATAGCTAATATCATGGCAGTAGTACTGTAGACTACTTTATCACTGACCTCAACCCACAGTCTCTGAGTGTTCACAGTCAGTCTACTGACACCCCAATCAGATCACAGCAAAATCACAGTCTACTGGAACAGAGCAATACTCAATCATGAGGCATCAAAGCCAAAGGAACTGAATAATATTAAGAAATGCTATAGATGGAAGGAAAGTAGTGTGGAAATTTACCAAAAAACAATTAGGCAACAACAAATCTAATCCCTTCTAGACAACTTCCTGGACAAAACGTTTCACTGTAATAGTGAAGGTGTAAACTGGTCAGTAGAAAACCTCAACAGTATATATGACCTCTCAGCTTCCCTATCAAATCTAAAAATGTCAAACAGAAAACCTAAGAAAGAAACCTGAGCCTACACCTTCACTATGGTGAATCACTAAAACAATACAGAAATACACTATGGAAAAAGAAGGAACAGCACGTCAGGAATCAGCTCAATGTAATTGAAGAATCCATAGACTCTAACCACTTCTGGGAAAATTGGAAAACAGTAAACAAACAACAACACGAAGAGTTATCTATCCAAAATGGAGATGTATGGGTAAACCACTTCTCCAGTCTTTTTGGCTCTATAACAAAGAACAAACAGCAACAACATATACAGTGGCGAGAACAAGTATTTGATACACTGCCGATTTTGCAGGTTTTCCTACTTACAAAGCATGTAGAGGTCTGTAATTTTTATCATAGGTACACTTCAACTGTGAGAGACAGAATCTAAAACAAAAATCCAGAAAATCACATTGTATGAATTTTAAACAATTAATTTGCATTTTATTGCATGACATAAACTGTTAGTTTTTCTTTAAGAAGCCCTCCTGTTCTCCACTCATTACCTGTATTAACTGCACCTGTTTGAACTCGTTACCTGTATAAAAAACACCTGTCCACACACTCAATCAAACAGACTCCAACCTCTCCACAATGGCCAAGACCAGAGAGCTGTGTAAGGACATCAGGGATAGAATTGTAGACCTGCACAAGGCTGGGATGGGCTACAGGACAATAGGCAAGCAGCTTGGTGAGAAGGCAATAACTGTTGGCGCAATTATTAGAAAATGGAAGAAGTTCAAGATGACGGTCAATCTCCCTCGGTCTGGGGCACCATGCAAGATCTCACCTCGTGGGGCATCAATGTTCATGAGGAAGGTGAGGGATCAGCCCAGAACTACACGGCAGGACCTGGTCAATGACCTGAAGAGAGCTGGGACCACAGTCTCAAAGAAAACCATTAGTAACACACTACGCCGTCATGGATTAAAATCCTGCAGCGCACGCAAGGTCCCCCTGCTCAAGCCATCGCATGTCCAGGCCCGTCTGAAGTTTGCCAATGACCATCTGGATGATCCAGAGGAGGAATGGGAGAAGGTCATGTGGTCTGATGAGACAAAAATAGAGCTTTTTGGTCTAAACTCCACTCGCCGTGTTTGGAGGAAGAAGAAGGATGAGTACAACCCCAAGAGCACCATCCCAACCGTGAAGCATGGAGGTGGAAACATCATTCTTTGGGGATGCTTTTCTGCAAAGGGGACAGGACGACTGCACCGTATTGAGGGGAGGATGGATGGGGCCATGTATCACGAGATCTTGGCCAACAACCTCCTTCCCTCAGTAAGAGCATTGAAGATGGGTCGTGGCTGGGTCTTCCAGCATGACAACGACCCGAAACACACACCCAGGGCAACTAAGGAGTGGCTCCGTAAGAAGCATCTCAAGGTCCTGGAGTGGCCTAGCCAGTCTCCAGACCTGAACCCAATAGAAAATCTTTGGAGGGAGCTGAAAGTCCGTATTGCCCAGCGACAGCCCCGAAACCTGAAGGATCTGGAGAAGGTCTGTATGGAGGAGTGGGCCAAAATCCCTGCTGCAGTGTGTGCAAACCTGGTCAAGAACTACAGGAAACGCATGATCTCTGTAATTGCAAACAAAGGTTTCTGTACCAAATATTAAGTTCTGCTTTTCTGATGTATCAAATACTTATGTCATGCAATAAAATGCAAATTAATTACTTAAAAAATCATACAATGTGATTTTCTGGATTTTTGTTTTAGATTCCGTCTCTCACAGTTGAAGAGTACCTATGATAAAAATTACAGACTTCTACATGCTTTGTTAGTGGGAAAACCTGCAAAATCGGCAGTGTATCAAATACTTGTTCTCCCCACTGTACATAGATAGTTAGATAGATAGAAGGATAGGTATGTGATCAAATACAAATCTTAGAATCAACTATTAAAGACGACCAGAACCCACTGGATTCTCCAATTACATTTCATGAACTATAGGACAAAATACAAACCCTCCAACCCAAAAAAGCCTGTGGTGTTGATGGTATCCTCAATGAAATGATAAAAGATATAGGACTGATCACCCCAATCCAAAAAAGTGGAGACAAATTTGACCCCAATAACTACCGTGGGATTTGCGTCAACAGCAACCTTGGGGAAATCCTCTGCATTATTAACAAAAAATTATCCTGAACCACTGATTCCTCGTCTGTTCTCTTCTCTGCTTCTGGGCCCAACCTCAGAGAGAGAGATTTTCAATACAGTATCAACTTCTGCCATCTCTGGACATTGTATACTGTATGTGCCTCTCTCTGGGAGATAACAGGATTTACATGAGCCATTTTAGTCATTTAGCAGACACTGTCATCCGGATGCTCTTAGAGATCCAGAACTATACAGAGAGGAGTTCTCTGAACTGTTGAGGTGGAGATGATGCCTTGGTTCTACTCTCTCATGAATGGGTTAAAGTCTACATGGGTTAAAGTCCTCATGGGTTCAAGTCCTCATGGGTTCAAGTCTACATGGGTTCAAGTCTACAATTAAAAAATGTTTTGGCCTGGTTTGCTAACTACCTCTCTCAAAGAGTGCAGTGTTTAAAGTCAGAACATCTGCTGTCTCAGCCACAGCCTGTCAACAAGGGTGTACCACAAGGCTCGATCCTAGGTCCCACGCTCTTCTCAATTTACATAAACAATATAGCTCAGGCAGTAGGAAGCTCTCTTACCCATTTATAAGCAGATGCTTCTCTTTCACTCCAGCTGACAAAATAGCCCTGATTCAGATGACCATCCTACCGATGCTTGATTATGAAGACTTAATTTATAGATTGGTAGGTAAGGGTGCTCTTGAGCGGTGTCACGTCTCCCTCTGCATCTACACCTCCCTCTGGTTCTCTGCACCTCCAGGGGTCAACATTACCGGCCTTCTCGCTGCCATCGTCCCCCGATTCCCATTTATTTTCATTCCTGGTCTGGTTTTTGTTTTGTCCCCCAGTTACACATCTGGCCGCCATTAGCTCATTATGTGTGTATATGGGTTCCTCTTACTCCTTACCCCAGTGTTTTTCGTTGTTTCCCCTGTGTTGTTTTGTTGCTACTCTCTCTCTATGAGTATCTCGTTCTTACTCTGTATCTAGAGGGTGTTTGATTTATACGGTATTGTTAACCGTTTTTTGTACCAGGCTTGTCCTGTGTTTTTGTACTGCGCTCTGCAGTCCACTTTGTTTTGGGGACTCACGCTTGTTAGCGTTCTCGCCTTAATAAATATTCTCTGAGTCAAGTTCCTATCCTGTGCTCATCAATACTCACTAGTGGCTCCATGTTCTTTGCCCTTCTTCCATCAGATTTGCCACCAATGCTCCTTATAGGACACATCACTCTATACTCCTCTGTAAACTGGTCATCTCTGTACATCCGTCACAAGACCCACTGGTTGATGCTTATTTATAAAACCCTATCTGAGATATCTACTGCAGCCCTCATCCTGCACATACAACACTTGTTCTGCCAGTCACATTCTGTTAAGGTCCCTAAAGCACACACATCCCTGGGTCGCTGGTCTTTTCAGTTCGCTGCAGCTAGCGACTGGAACGAGCTGCAACAAACACTCAAACTGGACAGTTTTATCTCAATCTCTTCATTCAAAAACTAAATCATGGACACTCTTACTGACAGTTGTGGCTGCTTTGTGTGATGTATTGTTGTCTCTACCTTCTTGCCCTTTGTGCTGTTGTCTGTGTCCAATAATGTTTGTTCCCTGTTTTGTACTGCTACCCTATTGTGTTGATTCCCTGTTGTGTTGCTACCATGCTGTGTTGTCATGTGTTGCTGCCATGATTGTGTTGTCATGTGTTGCTGCCATGCTGTGTTGTCATGTGTTGCTACCATGCTGTGCTGTCATGTGTTGCTACCATGCTGTGTTGTCATGTGTTGCTACCATGCTGTGTTGTCATGTGTTGCTGCCATGCTGTGTTGTCATGTGTTGCTGCCATGCTGTGTTGTCATGTGTTGCTGCCATGCTGTGTTGTCATGTGTTGCTACCATGCTGTGTTGTCATGTGTTGCTACCATGCTGTGTTGTCATGTGTTGCTACCATGCTGTGCTGTCATGTGTTGCTACCATGCTGTGTTGTCATGTGTTGCTACCATGCTGTGTTGTCATGTGTTGCTGCCATGCTGTGTTGTCATGTGTTGCTGCCATGCTGTGTTGTCATGTGTTGCTGCCGTGCTGTGTTGTCATGTGTTGCTGCCGTGCTGTGTTGTCATGTGTTGCTACCATGCTGTGTTGTCATGTGTTGCTGCCATGCTGTGTTGTCATATGTTGCTGCCATGCTGTGTTGTCATGTGTTGCTGCCATGCTGTGTTGTCATGTGTTGCTGCCATGCTGTGTTGTCATGTGTTGCTGCCATGCTGTGTTGTCATGTGTTGCTGCCATGCTGTGTTGTCATGTGTTGCTGCCATGCTGTGTTGTCATGTGTTGCTACCATGCTGTGTTGTCATGTGTTGCTGCCATGCTGTGTTGTCATGTGTTGCTGCCAACACATGACAATCCCAGCCCCCATCTTCACAGGAGGCCTTTTGCCTTTTGGTAGTCCGTCATTGTAAATAAGAATTTGTTCTTAACTGACTTGCCTGGTTAAATAAAGGTTCAATATAAATAAAGTCTACATGTATTCAACTCTACGTGGAATTCTGTTCTGTTTATTAAATTCCAGATCAGTTCTGTTTATTGAATTCCAGATCAGTTCTGTTTATTGAATTCCAGATCAGTTCTGTTTATTGAATTCCAGATCAGTTCTGTTTATTGAATTCCAGATCAGTTCTGTTTATTGAATTCCAGATCAGTTCTGTTTATTGAATTCCAGATCAGTTCTGTTTATTGAATTCCAGATCAGTTCCACCGCTGGCTTTATTTCTCTCCCTCCTCTAGTTAATTTGATCAGAGAATCTGCTGACGCAGTTTGTGTGCCCGCCTCATGTGAAACCAATTAAAATATATATTTATTTTTTTCTCAGAGGACAGGGTGGGGCGCACACCCATCTTCAGGGACATGAGGAGTAAACCGCCACAGCTGGGTCCCGACCCCTCTACGGGATATGGTAACGGAGGACCACCTATAACCCCTCAGACGGGAGTAGAAGTCAGGTGCTAAACTCATATAGATATATTCTAAGTAGGCGGGATCCAAACCAATGACGTCAGATAAAATAGACTTATGGTGAATAGCAGCATTGGTATGACCGGCAGAGACATTCACATTGAAATAAACAAGCTAGTACCTCACACGGATGGACAGACAGACATACATATAGCATCACCACACCACACTGAGTCTCATCGTCTGGTTGCCATGACAAGGTAACAACAGTATCATGGAGAAAACGTGTTGTTTACCACGACAGGGGAGTCATGGCTTTTAGTTAGGATTGAGGAAGTTACCGTGGAGCAGCACCCACAATGTCACCCAGGTCCGTCATCATCTGGTTGCTATGGTGAGGATCCATAATAATAAAGAGTCACACGCTCTATATAGAAATACAGTTCCTTCTGAAAGTTTTCACATCCCTTTACTTTTTACACATTTTGTTGTGATACAACCTGAATGTGGCAAAGCAATTACATTTTTGTCCTGAATACAAAGTGTTTTGTTTGGGGCAAATCCAATACAACACATTACAGAGTACCACTCTTCATATTTTCAAGCATAGTGGTGGCTGCATCATGTTATGGGCATGCTTGGCGAGTTTTTCAGGATAAAAAAGAAATGGAATGGAGCTAAGCACAGGAAAAATAGTGGGAAACCTGGTTCAGTCTGCTTTCCACCAGACACTGGGAGATGAATTCACCTTTCAGCAGGACAATAAGCGAATACAAGGCCAAATCTACACTGGAGTTTCTTACCAAGAAGACAGTGAATGTTCCTGAGTGGCCGAGTTACAGTTTTGACTTAAATCTACTTGAAAATCTATGGCAAGACCTGAAAAGGGTTGTTTAGCAATGATCAACAACCAATTTGACAGAGCTTAAAGAATTTAGAAAATAATATTGGGGAAATGTTGCACAATCCAGGTGTGGAAAACTCTTAGAGACTTACCCAGAAACACTCACAGCTGCCAACGGTCCTTCTACAAAGTATTGATTCAGGGGTGTGAATACTTATGTAAATTAGATATTTTTGTATATATATACTATGTATATAACTCTATACGTAACTCTATTTATAACTATGTATATAACTCTATATGTAACTATGTATGTAACTCTAGATACAATGTTATATATAACTGTATAAATAATGATGTATATACAGTGAGCTCCACTGGAGATCTTGGATCTTTACTCCAGCACATATTCCTGCACGCAATGATGACATCAAGCTTGTGACTCTACAAATTGTTGGATGCATTTGCTGTTTATTTTGGTTGTATTCCAGATTATTTTGTGCTCAATAGAAATTATGTATTATATTTGTATTTATTATGGATCCCCATTAGTTCCTGCCAAGGTAGCAGCTACCCTTCCTGGGGTTTATTATGGATCCCCATTAGTTCCTGCCAAGGTAGCAGCTACCCTTCCTGGGGTTTATTATGGATCCCCATTAGTTCCTGCCAAGGTAGCAGCTAACCTTCCTGGGGTTTATTATGGATCCCCATTAGTTCCTGCCAAGGCAGCAACTACCCTTTCTGGGGTCCAGCAAAATTAAGGCAGTTTATACAATTTTAAAAACACAACAATACATTCACAGATTTCACAACACACTGTGTGCCCTCAGGCTCATACTCCACCACTACCACATACCTACAGTACAAAATCCATTTGTACGTGTGTGTATAGTGAGTCATTCTGGTGTCACTTTTATTTTAAATAAGAATAGAATATTTCTGAACACGTCTCCATTAATGTGGATACTACCATGATTATGGATAATCCTGAATGAATGGTGAATAATGATCAGTGAGAACGTTACAGAAGCATAAGTATCATTCACCCCCCATTGGACACAAAATGATCTGAAACAACATAAAAAACAGCAAATGCATCCAATGAGTGTGTACAGTCACAAGCTTGATGTAATCATTGCGTGCTAGGAATATGGGACTAAATACTAAACTTTTGACTACTTTAATACATATGAATTTGTCCCAATACGTTTGGCACCCTAAAATGGGTTTCACCCGATATGGATAAAAATACCCTCAAATTAAATCTGACAGTGTGCATTTTAAGCTTGTAGTCGTTGTATCATTTCAAAGTGCTGGAATACAGAGCCAACACAACAACACGTGTCACTGTCCCAATACTGCTGGAGGTCACTGTAACTCTATATATATCTATATACTGTATATAATTCTACAAAGTATATAACTATATATATCATTCTATATTTAACTCTATTTATAAGCTCCCGCTAATTTATTGGGTAAAACCACCAACGTTTCGGCATCACAGTGCCTTCTTCAAGGTCAGGGATCTAGTCACAGCACCACCATGGCAGCCCATCATATAATACTAATAATAATAATAATAATAATAATAATAATAATAATAATAAAATATGTGGGACTAGTGGATAGCATCAGTCTTTCTGTCTGCCTGTCTGTCTAGGATCTGTGATGTGATGACAGATTGACAGACAGGCTGAGAGGGCTTGTTATAGTTGAGATGGAATTTTTCATGAATCCCCAGCATTCCTTTAATTAACATTGCTCTGAATATACATTGGCCGGACTTTGTGTGTCTGTGTGTGTGTGCGTGCGTGTGTCACAGGAGACAGGTTCAACTCCCTTAGGACATATTTCTGCTGTTTTAATATGTTTCTTTGAATAAGATATGGACAGCATGAAAGCAGTTATGAGAGCAGACTGTTCCATATGATTTGTGTTCTAATAATAACTGGGTGAGATATCATATGATTTGTGTTCTAATAATAACTGGGTGAGATATCATATGATTTGTGTTCTAATAATAACTGGGTGAGATATCATATGATTTGTGTTCTAATAATAACTGGGTGAGATATCATATGATTTGTGTTCTAATAATAACTGGGTGAGATATCATATGATTTGTGTTCTAATAATAACTGGGTGAGATATCATATGATTTGTGTTCTAATAATAACTGGGTGAGATATCATATGATTTGTGTTCTAATAATAACTGGGTGAGATATCATATGATTTGTGTTCTAATAATAACTGGGTGAGATATCATATGATTTGTGTTCTAATAATAACTGGGTGAGATATCATATGATTTGTGTTCTAATAATAATTGGGTGAGATATCATATGTTAATGATGTTTGGCGTTTGGTCTTTATACAGTATATATTGTTCCAAAAAAGCAGTAATGCACACACACTCTCTCTCTGCCTCTCTCTCTCTCTCGCGCTCTCTCTCGCACTCTCTCGCTCTCGCTCTCTATCGCTCTCTCTCGCTCTCGCTCGATCTCTCTCTCTCTCCCCCTCTCTCCCTCTCTCCCTCTCTCCCTCTCTCCCTCTCTCCCTCTCTCCCTCTCTCTTCTGCTTCCTCTCTCAGGTAGTCTCTCTCTGATAGTCAGGCGGGTGGTAAAGGGCCCCGCCTGTCTGTTTCAGATCTGTGTGAGTTCTGTGCCAGCTGAGCTGAGCTGGGATGTTGTGTCTGGGAAAACTCAATCCCTCCAACAGCGAGAGAGAGAGAGAGAGAGAGAGAGAGAGAGAGAGAGAGAGAGAGAGAGAGAGAGAGAGAGAGAGAGAGAGAGAGAGAGAGAGAGAGAGAGAGCGAGAGCGAGAGCGAGAGAGAGAGAGAGAGAGAGACTGTGTCATTCTCTGTGCCATAACCTGCCCATGTTTCCTCCTTCCTGATGGAAGCTAAACAGACAGAAGGGGAAGCAGTGTTCCACGTTTACTAAAAACAGGTTTCTAAAAAACCTTGAAGAATATCATGGTTGAGTGATGTATAGGTCAGTGGTGTATTTGGGTCTTAACTCTGTAGCCTTTGGCATAGGTTGTGTTGTGTTAGTGGTGAGGGTGCTATACACATGCTCAGAGCTTCTGAACAGGATGTTCTTATTATCAATTAGTGATGTATTAGTACAGTTGGTTACATTTCCACCAAATTATACTTTACATCATGTATTGATTTACTATCTCTAAAATACTTTATCTGAAGGTCTGCTTGTAAACTAATAATGCATATTTATTGAGTTTGTAATAAATATCTTGGAGATAGTGAACAATAGGGACATAACAATATATCTTAGGTCTACAAATAAATATACTCATATTCAATAGGAAATGTACAGGCAAATTATGCTGCAAACAGCTTCTAACAAAACAGTGGAATGCAGCCACCAAATCACTAATTTGTAGTGGGAAGACACTACTTTACAGGAGATTGAATAAACTGCCATGACTGCCATGGAGTGTAGATATACAGGCCACTGGTTTTGCTTGTAAACTACGGTGGCAGCTATTGCCTGTAAACAGTGACACAGTGACTTGATGTAAATCTGGTGCTATTCAAATAAAAAGCGTCTGGTGTGGGTCACTACTATGGAAGCCTGTTCCTGCCGCATGCCCCAAAAAATGTCTGACTATGAGTTATGAGAAGTCATAATAAGGATGCTAGTAAGTCAATATATGAGATAGTAAGTCGGAATTATGAGATAGTAAGTCAATATATGAGATAGTAAGTCGGAATTATGAGATAGTAAGTCATTATTTTGAGATAGTAAGTCATTATGATGAGATAGTAAGTCTGGATCATGGAGGTCGACCGCTTTTAAAGGGCAATCTTGGATTTAAATACTAACAAAGCATAATCCCTGCCACTTTGTTTGGTAGACAGGTGAGGAATGGGTCAGGAGAAATGTAACCATTAGACACACTGACTTTTACATATGGATGCATGGATTGACCATCCATGAGATCAAAATAATAGTTTGAACAATGTTTTCTATAACCTTTATTTAACCAGGCAAGTCAGTTAAGAACAATTTCTTATTTACAATGACAGCCTACCTGCAGGTTCAGCCCCTGGAGCAAATTAGGGTTAAGTGCCTTGCTCAAGGAAACATCAACAGGTTTTTCACCTTGTCGGCTCGTGTATTCAAAACAGCGACCTTTCGGTTACTGGCCCAACACTCTAACTGCTAGGCTACCTGAAGCTGTACAGTGTTTATTTATAATTACATGGTCTACAAACAATGGAGGAAAAAAAGCTTATATTTTGGGTTCTGATGGGGTACGACTATTGCTCATGAGGCATTTCTAACTTACATTCTTCAAGAATCAATGGCTATATATTAGTAAAAAAATTGATGTACCAATCCCAGATGTACCTATCAAACAGATGTCATCAAACAGGCACCAACTTCTGGCGGCAGGTAGCCTAGTGGTTAGAGCGTTCGGCCAGTAACCTAAAAGGTTGCTGGTTCAAATACCCAAGCCAACAAGGTGGAAAACCTGTCAATGTGTCCTTGAGCAAGGCACTTAACCCTAATTTGCTCCAGGGGCTGAACCTGTAGGTAGGTGGTCATTGTAAATAAGAATTTGTTCTTAACTGTCTTGCCTGGTTATATTAAAAAAATTAAACCACCAAACTCTCTCTCACATAATTATGTGACACTTCTTAGCCAATCAGAGGGACAGTGAACAGGTGTTGTTCTGGGATTATTCTAACCAATCACTGAGAACAATGGCAAGGCTCTCTCAGCTCTCAACATAATTCTCAGCGTCGCTTCCATTGACATCGTTTGCCACTGAGGCTGAGCATGAATCTCTGCACATTATCTGTTTGTGGCACTCGAAGAAATTCTGGTGGCAATAGGGGAGAATCAGTTAGAGGCCCATATGCCTCTTTTGGAGCATATGATCTGAATTGTGTGGAATAAATACAACTGAAAGATGTACAAATGTATAGAACCAATTCCAAAAGTACAAAGTATCCTAATATTTAGTGGGAATAGTAGATAGTAGAATGTATATTAGAAATGTTCAAATATTACTTTTTGATTCACGTTACATTTCTTAGCTATTTATTAAATGAATCGAATATAAGAAGGTGTGTTTAATAAAACCATTCCAGAAAGGAGAATAGACAACTAATAACTCTCTAAATACATCTATCAGATTTAAAAGGTTAGCTATATGGAACCACTTTTAATTGATGAAGTATGCAAATCAATTATATGTAATTGTATACGTTTTTCATTATAAACAGTGTAGGCTTAAGTTTTTATGTTTCGTTTTTTTAACATTTCAGTCTTAATGCTGGTTAATCACGCCAATGATCAATATCATTATTATGGTATTATAAGGTACTATATTTTAATGTTGTCGTCGTACTACCAATTTTGAATAAATGGTTATTATAATGTAATAGCCTGCAATAACCCCATTAATTAATAATAGCGTGGAGTCCTTTAATCATGATAGCCTGCCGCTTCAAGAAAAATGAATCAAGTAAACGTGTTTTCATTTCTGCAGAGGAGTGATTTAAATGAGATAACCTTGTTACCCAACAGCAATCATGAACAACACTATTTTCACCATTGAGCACAAGGGAAACATTCAGCAAATGACAGATAGAAACTAATGAAAATATAAGAGCATTTTATATCACACAGAAATGTAGGCTAATAGGCCTATTATAATATATAATATAATATAATAATAATATCCCATGAACCAAATGCATAAACTGCCATATAGGTTTATTGCTATAACGATCCATTTCAAATGTTTACCTGATGAATCGAGGGCATAACGGGTCTAAATAATATAAGTACAAATTTATGCATTTTACACAAAAGACGGACAATGTCTTAGCGTGTGTTGATTTGTCTGTGCCTTAGTACGTACAATTTGACAATCGAATAAAATATAGGCTAAAACCAAAACAGTATACGCACTTCTCAACAAGTTTGACACAACGATGCCATGGCCAAAACGAAAATGGTCATCCCACTCACTGGGTACACACTGGTTGAATCAACGATGTTTCCACGTCATTTCAAATAAATTACGTTGAACCAACGTGGAATAGACATTGAATTGAGGTCTGTGCCCAGTGGGATTTTACATTCATCCATATAGGCTATAGGCTTCACAATATGTTAGGTCTTATTTGCATAGTGCCTATGACTCGAGAATATCTACGGCTCTCTTAAATATATATATATTTCTATCTGGTTAAACAAAAGAGAAAACATGTAATTGACTAATAGCAATTATATCTCACGTGCAACAACAATGTGCATTTATCAAAGCAGTTTTATTAACTCCTAATCAAATGATTGTCATGTGTTGTGTCTCCCTCGTGTTTACCAAATAAAAACAATAAAAAAAATGTCCCTCTTGCTTGACCTCCCATTTTCCATCTCCATCTCTGTTGTCTGAATAATAACGGTGCTGTGTCGTGTGCAGACGACTTTAGAGGGACCAGTGCCATCGTCTGTAAATCAACGGCATTTTGGTTCCTTACCCCGGTAAACCTTCAGGGGGCTTTCTTAGCATTCATTTGTTCAGTCTGCTGCAAGTCTCTGGAAAACATCTAATTCGTTTTATAACCAACCCCAGATGCGGCAGTGTGTGTGAGAGAGTGTGTGTATGCGTGTGTGTTCGCCAGTGCTTGAGAGAAGGGGTCTTGCTGCAAGGGGAAAGGAGAACGAAGAAACAACCGGTTTGGAATTGTTCGATTCAAACGTTTTTGGGGGGTTTTAGGAATGAACGCAGATACGTGCGTTTCATATTGTGATATGACATCCATGGATTCATATTATAACACGCCTTCGCCACACGGTACGGATGACCAACCATCGAATCCCTTCAGAATATTCCAAACGAGTGAAACCAAATACAGCCCATCGTTCCTACCTAAAGGACAACCGGGTTACGGAGATAAGTCTCTGAGTCCTTTCCAACAGGAGTGCCAGTCACTGGATGGCGGCACAGAGGAGGGCAATAACTTCAACAAATACCACATCTTCATGCAACGACCGACTTCCAAAACATCCCCGGAAGGCGAAAAACTCCACCATGAAAGGGGAGGACACAACGGCGCGCTCATCCCCTGCTATGGTGAGTCCCAAACGGTTCTTAGAGCGCGGTTTGCTTGAGAAACAATCAGCATCCAGAGGTTCTTGTAAGAAACGCGCTCAGAACTGGTGCCTAGACCAAACTCAAAACATCCCATTCGGATTTGTACATGTTCCACTGAAATAAAAGAGTTGCAAAGTTATTTTATTGCAAAGTTATTACAGAGGCAACAACAGCAAAATAAACGTTTCGGCGGCTAGGCCATCGTCTGTCAATCAGCATCCCAAACAGCCAAAACGGCAATGGCTAGGTTACTGAACCAACAACCAGGAACCGTGTGGACAAGGAGGATAACAACAGCTTTTATGAGGCTAGAGTGGAACTGGAGTTAGTTAAGCGAACCCAGCATTTAACATCCCTTAAACCATCCTTCTAACCAGAAGACGCATGCTATCGTTTGTCTGTTAGAAACTCCATGACCATATGTATTTTATGAAGCCACGTTGTTGGTGAACTTAATACAGTTATTACAAATAATGATGAACGATTTAATTCTGGCATAGGCTTGCCCTTTCTGTATTATTTTTAGCCTGTGTTAATATTTTGATCAGTTGACCTCAACAGCATGTTAGCGTAGCCTAATAGTTTATGTTTGAATGTTTACAGAATACTTTCTTAACACACTAGCAAACCTCATACACAAGGCTACCAAAGGGAGCTAATTAGAGGGATTAGTGGCGTCACTACAGACAACCTGGTCCGAATCCAGACTGTATCACAACCGGCCGTGATTGGGAGTGCAGTGTCTTAGACACAGTTGGCCCAGCGTCGTCCGAGTTTGGCCGGTGTAGGCCGTCATTGTAAATAAGAATTTGTTCTTAACTGACTTGCCTACTTATATAAAAAAAATAAGAATAGAAACTCAGGTCAGTCCCCGAAATATAAGGTTAAGCAATAAACTGGAAACTATGTGGTTCGATGATTTGATGCACTATTTCTCACTAAAGGAATATGCATCTGTAGGGAGCAAGTAACACATAGCAGTGTCTCACTACACTTGTGAGGACTTTTTGGCGACCAACAATTGATTCCCATTCATAATCCTATTTTTCCTAAACCGAACCCTAAACCTGACCTAACCCTAACGTTAACCATAACCCCTAAACCTAACCCTAGATCTTAACCCTAAACCTAACCTCCTAACCCTAACTTTGATTCTAAACCTACAAACCTAACCCTTAAGCCTAAAATAGCCTTTTTACTAGTGAAGACTTGTAAAATGTCCTCACTTCTCTGGATTTTAGTTGGTTTACTACTTGTGAGGACTTCTGGTACTACCAAGTGTAGTAAAACGCACACGCACACGCACACACACACACACACACACACACACACACACACACACACACACACACACACACACACACACACACACACACACACACACACACACACACACACACACACACACACACACACAATTATAGGAATCAAAGTGTAAAGTATAATTTGGACATTCATACAGGAATATGCCAACATGATGGTTTTGGTTAGGCATACATTTCTACATCATGGCCTGCCATCTAAGCCATTGCCTTTATAAGATCTAACGATACGACAGGTATAATAAACTGATGTGGATGATTTTGGGAAATATATTTTTGCTCCCATGAGCTAAAGGGTAAAGAGTTCCTTTTCCCAATATCGAAAAATCGTATTGCTCCAGT
>CM042413.1:41937271-41942271 GCA_023634145.1 Thymallus thymallus | reverse complement strand
TAGAGACAATTTATTTAGTAATAACAGATTATGAAAAATGACTTGAAGTGGTATTTTAGATGTAACAGTATGATAAATCTAATTTATCTTATTTAAACATTATACGATGATAGGATTCACAACAGATGGGTGTTTTCATCTTCAGATGAATGTTATCTTCATTAGACTCACTCCTACATACTGCACAACTGTGACTTGGATGAGATTCCACGTATATTGTCATAGAGTGGAGCTATGCAGCGAATTAATTTAAAATCTCCTGGCTGTGTTGTGACGGCCTCCTGCCAGAGTAGGACACCGTTTAACATCCGAGTATGTGTTAGAAGAACCAGGAAGTGATATCGCTGGGTATTTAAGTGGTGATAGTATAAGAGATAAGAGTAATAGTCTGCATGGGAACATGTTTGTGCCAATATTATGTCCAATAGAAACAAACTATGGACAGTGTTTATGATAAATGCACATCTACTGAATGGAACACTGGTCACTTTAATAATGGAACACTGATCACTTTAATAATGGAACACGTGAGAAGGGTGAATGTTTACATACATATCTTCTTGCATCATGGGCCTCTGAGGTTCTCTGAGCACTTCGAACGGATAATGTAGTTTTCAGCAGTGTTTGGAGAAAGACCAAGAAATACTCAGATATTGTGTCCTTTGTTGTGTCTAACCATTATTGACATTTTCCATTCTCAAAAATATCTCCAATAACAAGTTGGTTAGCTAGTTGAAACACTGCATCTGGTTAGTCTGCATGGGAACATGTTTGTGCCAATATTATGTCCAATAGAAACAAACTATGGACAGTGTTTATGATAAATGCACATCTACTGAATGGAACACTGGTCACTTTAATAATGGAACACTGATCACTTTAATAATGTCGCTGTCTCTTCCACTCTTTCTCTATCAATTAAATTCAAAGGGCTTTATTGTTATGGGAAACATGTTTACATTACAAAAGATAGTGAATTACATAATAAACAATACAAAATGAACAGTAAACATTACACTCACACACGTTTCCGAGGAATAGAGACTTTAGCTATGTACAGTGTTATAATGATATGCAAATAGTTAAAATAGAAAATGGAAAATAAATAAACATAAATATCTCTCTCTCTGTCTGTGTCTCTCTGCTCCATGCTGTTTTGGAGAACACAGCCATGACACTTATCTCTGGAAGAGTAGTCAAGATTCCATTGCATTGGCTCCAAATGTTGTGCATGGACAGAAACGTGTGTGTGTGTGTGGATGTAGGAGTGGGGGGGGGGGTCTTTTGTCTCAATAATTCTCATTAAAATAGTCATCTGCATACACACATAGAATATTGTTCACATAAACTACTGTTCACATAGAATATGTTCACATAAACTACTGTTCACATATAATATTGTTCACAAACTACTGTTCACATTGAATATTGTTCTCCTTTTTGTAAAGGTTTAATCAGTGATAAGCAGCAGAGTTCTTGATTTAGCGAAGGTTTCATCCCAGTCAGAAACAGAGAACATCAAAGTGTAATTTAACTGTCCGTAAAGCAGCAGGGCGCCCTCACTGCTTTTATAGGACCAAATAGAAAGGGTCAACTGAAGGCAAATAAAATAAACACTATAAATTAGCTACCTGGGGAATGAAGAGGGGAAGAGAGAGATACTGTTTTAAAAAGCCATAGTACCACAGACATGAGACACAAGCCCTTCCTTATTCTGGCTTCATTCTAATGTGTCAATGCACAGTCTTTACATTTATTTAACTCAATATAGTTCAGCCAGACCAGGAATGTCACCAGCACCAGGTCTGCCTGCCTGCCTGCCTGCCTGCCTGCCTGCCTGCCTGCCTGCCTGTCTGTCTGCCTGTCCCTCTGTCTGTCCCCCTGTCTGTATATCTGTCTGTCTGTCTGCGAGTTCAGGTTCAGTAGTGTTCAGTACAGCGTTAGGGGAGGGAGGCTCATCTCCCAGATGTTTCTGAGGATTGAGGAGAGATCACTGCCAGCGACTAGTTCATACAGGAATGCAGATTCCGTGGGAAACTATGAGAACTGCTCAGTTCAACCTGTGCTTCCTGATAAATCTACCCATACCACTTGACCCCCGCTGAGGTCGTGAATATAGTCATACCTATAGCCTATACCAGGTAAGGCTTGTTGCAGTGCAATGAACGAACGCACAAAAGAGAACTCCAACTGTGATTTGTGATTAGAATAGAAATTGTATCTAATATCTTTATTCTGATGTCGATGAGAGAAGGGATGTCGATGAGAGTTCATGCAGGCAAGGCGGGAGATGTGGCTGCCTTTTCTCCAGGGCATAATAGCACGCTGCCTCAGTGCCAATACCAAACAGGAACCCTTAACTGACCTCTCCCACTTCATAACCATCCAGTCACAGTGCTGCCCTGGGCTAGAGAGAGGGAGCATCATATTACACCGGGCTTTAGACTTAGGCTAAATGAGGCCGGAGCATGGAGCACGGAGCAGGTTGGGGGTTGAGGATGTCACAGATGTGTGCCTGAGTTGTGAGACTGGGACAGTGTGACACCTGGTGAATCCCAAACCACTCCTCACCCCTACCACTCCTCGCCCCTACCAACTCGCTCGGAGGGCCCTTCGTTTTCACCTGTTTACTCCGAAAATCTGAGGATGACTTCCAGAGAGTTCAAGGGGATCAATAAACTCATCGACACTCGTGACTTGAACGACGCAATTCATTGTTCCACATTGAAATAATAAAACAATGATACAATTTTCAAAGATAATGCGATCAAACACAAACCCCCTCTGTTACTGCAGTTGTCCCTATCTCTGGTTATGTTACCCTGGACTTTACTTTACCTGCCTTTATTGTTGTTGTTGAATGTTCTGATACATTCAGTCCAGCAGCATAGCACCCTGCATCCCACTGATGGTTTGCCAATGAAGGTAAGCAGTGGTGTTGGAGGGCCAGTAGGGGGCACTCTTCCCTCTGGTCTTTAAGAGCAAATCCCAACGTTCCAGGGCAGGGATGGCGATGTTACCCTGTGTAGGTTGCGATCTTTGGGATGTTAAACAGATGTCCTGATTCTTGGCAGTAATGTAAGACTAGGGGTGTTGAAACATGAAGTTAAAGAGGGAGCTGTTTGATCACAGTTGAGTTTTCATTGAAAATGTTTCACAGAATGTGTTTTTTTTGCATTCATTACCATTAATTTGTTTGCTTATTTCAAAATGATTTCCTTGCAATATATATATATATACTGTATATATATATACTTTTGCCCTCAATACTTGTGGGTTTTATGTTTTGTTTTCAATATCATTATTTTTGTTTGCTGTATCAAGAATTTAGTTCTCGACTTCAGACGTTTTGCTTGATATTAATGGCACAAAAGTCGCTCAACAGATATGGCAGAGACACGCATGAACAAGCGCAAATGGAGGGTCGAGCAGAAGGTGGTGATTTAGGATTCAGCCACAAACAGATGCGGTGGGCCGCTTCAGTAATATTTCAGATCATGAACTCCAGCAGGTGGAGCTCTGAAGAAGGCTTTACTTGACAGGTGCGGGCTTTTAGGAGTGTTGTTATGGCAGACAGGGGTGTTGTTATGGCAGACAGGGGTGTTATGGCAGACAGGGGTGTTGTTATGGCAGACAAGGATGACTATTAACATCTCAATGTGGGTTTAGCCAGAGCCTGTTAGCCGAAGTTAGCCAGATGCCTGCTAATCCAGGAAAACAAACAGTACATGTAGCATACGCCTAGCTAACAGCCTCCGTCACTGATAAACTATGCTATGATCTTACCAACTCTGACACACATAACACATTTTATTTTTAATCCCATCACTCGTCCCTGCAGGAGGTCTTTTGCCTTTTGGTAGGCCGTCATCGTAAATAAGAATTTGTTCTTAACTAGTTAAATAAAGGTTAAATCAAAACATTTAAAATAAGGCGTACTGATATTCCTTTCAGACTCCTGAGCTGACAGTGTATAGTTTGCTGTATTAAAACGTTTGAAAACTCTTGAAGCCCTACTGAACACTACACAGGATAAGAGCACACTATGGCCAGGATATGCAAACAGAGTGTCAGTCTGAACAGAGAGTACACTGTTCTACCAGAACCTCGAACCATAAGTTCCAGAACCCCTCTGCTTATTCTAGAACCAGAACCCTTCAGTTTATTTATCCACACAGATGTTTGTTTATCAAAGGAGAAGACTCCTGCTTTATTCATCATCTAGGCTGTCTAAAAATGAAACAAAAACATCAGATTTCAGCTAACAGGAACAGAGTCTGTCACAACATAACAAAATGAAGGATATTGAAATTTAAAGTGACAAACACAATATTGTTTATGTCTGAGAGGGTTGTATGTGTGTGTATGCGTGCGTGTGTGTATGCGTGCGTGTGTGTATGCGCGCGTGTGTGTATGCGTGTGTGTGTGTGTATGCGTGTGTGTGTGTGTATGCGTGCGTGTGTGTATGCGTGCGTGTGTGTAAGCGTACGTGTGTGGGTATGCGTGGTTGCCTTCTTACACAAGGCCCACCATACATGGCGTGGGATTGGGATAGGTTTTGTATGATTCATATTTCAGATGGCGTGATTGGGGATTGAGTAACATGAGGGGTATGTGTGTGTGTGTGTGTGCGTGTGCATGTCCGAGGGTTGTGTCACAGGTCACAATTAAAGTGTATTGTTGTGACATACCCGTCAAACAGAGAAGCAGATTTCTTCTCTGAATCTCTTTTAAATCTCGCTTTAGAGCGACCTTTGAACCTTCAAAAGCATTACAGGGAAAGGGGGTGATGTAATGCTAAAGTCCGTGACTCCATATGGAGACTGCTAAAGGGAGGATGACCTCTGGGCTTGGAGGTGGACAGTTAGTTAGTTAGTTAGTTAGTTAGTTAGTTAGTTAGTTAGTTAGTTAGTTAAGGCTTTCAGTCACAAGGTGACATAATCACAATGAACAGAAATGGTAGGTCTATCTGTATTAAAATATAACTCAGGAGAAGAGTA